>JAWPHD010021780.1:0-27177 GCA_037043455.1 Cyrtodaria siliqua
GGACACTGACTTTTGTTTAGATTTAATTGTATACACACTTAAGAATTAACTTGACAAATTCCAAAATAAATATGCCATGTTTGGTACCAAAGTTTTTATCATTCCATTGCCAATATCATGATGTCATTTGTTTTTCAATAGGTCAATCATTAAGGAGTGTTGCTTGATAAAGAGGATAGGGTTGTAAAGTAAAATGTTCAAAGTGTCCAGTACTTTTCCAACCGAGTATAGGTTGCTTATTACTATTCTTATAATTAATATTAATGATTGAATATATGCAAGTTATGCAAAACACAGTGATTAAAAAAAAAAGATTGCCGTGAGTCCCTTTAATGACACTTTTACCAAAAAGGCATACATGTAAACACACACAATTTTACTTTACACCCTATCCTCTTTATCAAGCGACAGTCCCTTAATGATTTGACCTATTGAAAAACAAATGACAACATGATGTTGGCAATGGAATGATAACAACTTTGGTAACAAACATGGCATATTCATTTTGGAATTTGTCAAGTTAATTCTATTTTTTTTATACAATTAAATCTAAACAAAAGTCAGTGTCCACTTTCCTTTTGCAACTGAGTATATCAAACAGGAGATTTGCTTTACCGAGTCAGTTCATTAGCGTGAAAGGGGGGGGGGGGGGAGGAGAACGAAGTAAACAAATCAAAAATATCGATAATCTGCTTCACTGCGCATATCCTGTGTATACCAGCCAAGCGATTTTGCCAATCGCTTGGCTGGTATACACAGGATATGCGCATGATGAAGCAGATTATAGATATTTTTGATTTGTTTACTCCGACCTCATTTTTTAAAACATTTTTCTGTGTTGTTAAGGTGGTAATTTCTTACACATATAGCTATGTGCACGCCCCACCCCCCCGCCCACGTATTTCTGTGTTGTTTCGGTAATTTCTTACACATATAGCTATTTAAGTCCGTTCCCCCCCACCCCCAACCCCACCCCCAACGTCGATTTTCAATAGGATTTCCCATTCATTTGGTAAATCGTATGTATCGTATATGTAAACGCGTTGGAGCAGGTCTCGTGTTATCTCCCTTACATGTTTGTAAGTCGCAGTAATATGATTCTTTTACAGTTTCAGAGGAGAAGAGTTTTGAAGATATCATTATATAAAATCACTTGACTCCCGGGTCACCATTATTCTAGACTACTGCCCATCCACCCCCACTCCCCTCACTCCCACCCCTGCCCCACCCAACCACCACTCGAAACTTTTTTTAAAATTTATTTTTTTACATATTTCTGTGTTGGTTTGCTCATTCTTACACATATATCTCCCTCCTCCCCCTGTCCCTCTCCCGTCCCCCCCCCCCCACCCAGACCTCATTTTTTAAACATTTTTCTGTGTTGTTATGGTGGTAATTTCTTACACATATAGCTATGTGCACGCCCCACCCCCCCCCGCCCACGTATTTCTGTGTTGTTTCGGTAATTTCTTACACATATAGCTATTTTAAGTCCGTTCCCCCACCCCCAACCCCACCCCAACTCCCCACTCTCGAAAACCAGATTTCTTTTTATATTTTACATATTCGTGTTGTTTTGGACATTGCTTACACATATAGCTATGTAACCCCTCCCCCACCGCCCCACACCCCCACCCCTTCCCCCACCCCTACTGTCAAAACCGGTTTTTTTTTTACATATTTATTACATATAGTGTAGAAAATGAGCAAAACAACACGAAATATGTAAAAAAAAAAAAAAAAAAAAATCTAGTGGTGGGTGGGTGGGTAGGGCAGGGGTTTGGGTTGGGGGGTAGTGGGGTAGGGGGGTAGGGGGTTAGAGTGGGGTGATGGATGTGGGGGATCTAGAATAATGGCGACCCGGGTGTCAAGTGATTTTATATAATGATATCTTCAAACTTTTCTCCTCTAAAACTGTAAAATCATCATATTACGCCGGCTTACAAACATGTAAGGGAGATAACACGAGACTGCTCCACCGTGTTTAAATATACGATACATGCAATTTACCGACTGAATGGGAAATCCTATTGAAAATCGAAGTTTGGCTATCGCTTGGCTGGTAACACAGGATATGCGCAGTGAAGCAGATTAATCGATATTTTTGATTTGTTTACTCGTTATCTCCCTTTCACGCTAATGAACTGACTCGGTAAAGCAAAACTCCTGTTTGATATACTCAGTTGCAAAAGGAAGTGGACACTGACTTTTGTTTAGATTTAATTGTATACACACTTAAGAATTAACTTGACAAATTCCAAAATGAATATGCCATGTTTGGTACCAACGTTTTTATCATTCCATTGCCAATATCATGTTGTCATTTGTTTTTCAATAGGTCAAATCATTAAGGAGTGTTGCTTGATAAAGAGGATAGGGTGTAAAGTAAAAGTGTCAAAGTGTCCAGTTACTTTTCCAACTGAGTATAGGTTGCTTAATACTATTTTATTATAATATTAATGATTGAATATATGCAAGTTATGCAAAACACAGTGATTTAAAAAGAAGAAGATTGCCGTGAGTCCCTTTAAATGACACATTTTTCCAAAAAAGGCATACATGTAAACACACACAATTTTACTTACACCCTATCCTCTTTATCTAGCGACAGTCCCTTAATGATTTGACCTATTGAAAAACAAATGACAACATGATATTGGCAATGGAATGATAACAACTTTGGTACCAAACATGGCATATTCATTTTGGAATTTGTCAAGTTAATTCTTAAGTGTGTATACAATTAAATCTAAACAAAAGTCAGTGTCCACTTTCTTTGCAACTGAGTATATCAAACAGGAGATTTGGCTTTACCGAGTCAGTTCATTAGCGTGAAAGGGAGATAAACAAATCAAAATATCGATAATCTGCTTCACTGCGCATATCCTGTGTATACCAGCCAAGCGATAGGCAAACGTCCGATTTTCAATAGGATTTCCCATTCATTTGGTAAATCGTATGTATCGTATATGTAACGCGTTGGAGCAGTCCTCGTGTTATCTCCCTTACATGTTTGTAAGGTCGCAGTAATATGATTCTTTTACAGTTTCAGAGGAGAAGAGTTTTGAAGATATCATTATATAAAAGCACTTGACCTCCCGGGTCACCATTATTCTAGACTACTGCCCATCCACCCCCACTCCCATCCCTGCCCCACCCAACCACCACTCGAAACTTTTTTTTAAATTTATTTTTTTACATATTTCTGTTTTGGTTTGCTCATTTATTACAATATATCTCCTCCTCCCACTGTCCCTCTCCACACACCCCCACCCCCGCCCTCATTTTTTAAAACATTTTTTCTGTGTTGTTAAGGTGGTAATTTCTTACACATATAGCTATGTGCACGCCCCCCCACCCCGCCCACGTATTTCTGTGTTGTTTTGGTAATTTTCTTACACATATAGCTATTTAAGTCCCGTTCCCCCCACCCCGCAACCCCACCCCAACTCCCCACTCACGAAAACCAGATTTTTTTTTTATATTTTACAATATTCTGTGTTGTTTTGAACATTTGCTTACACATATAGCTATGTAACCCCTCCCCCACCGCCCCACAACCCCACCCCCTTCCCCCCCACCCCTACTGTCAAAAACCGGTTTTTTTTTTACATATTTATTACATATGTGTAAGAAATGAGCAAAACAACACAGAAATATGTAAAAAATAAAAAATAAAAAAAAAGTCTAGTGGTGGGGTGGGTGGGTAGGGCAGGGGTTTGGGTTGTGTGTGTGGGGGGGGGGGGGGGGGGGGAGGTAGGGGGGTTGGGAAGTGGGGTGGTGGATGTGGGGGATCTAGAATAATGGCGAATCGGGGGAGTCAAGTGATTTTTATATAATGATATCCTTCAAAACTTTTTCTCCTCTGAAACTGTAAAATCATCATATTACGGCGGCTTACAAACATGTAAGGGAGATAACACGAGACTCGCTCCACCACCGTGTTTAAATATACGATACATGCAATTTACCGAGACTGAATGGGAAAATCCTATTGAAAATCGAAGTTTGGCTATCGCTTGGGTGGTATACACAGGATATGCGCAGTGAAGCAGATTATCGATATTTTTGATTTGTTTTCTCGTTATCTCCCTTTCACGCTAATGAACTGACTCGGTAAAGCCAAATCTCCTGTTTGATATACTCAGTTGCAAAAGGAAGTGGACACTGACTTTTGTTTAGATTTAATTGTATACACACTTAAGAATTAACTTGACAAATTCCAAAATGAATATGCCATGTTTGGTACCAAAGTTTTTTATCATTCCATTGCCAATATCATGATGTCATTTGTTTTTCATTTGTTTTTCAATAGGTCAAATCATTAAGGAGTGTTGCTTGATAAAGAGGATAGGGTGTAAAGTAAAATGTTCAAAGTGTCCAGTTACTTTTCCAACCGAGTATAGGTTGCTTAATACTATTCTTATAATTAATATTAATGATTGAATATATGCAAGTTATGCAAAACACAGTGATTAAAAAAAAAAGATTGCCGTGAGTCCCTTTAACGACACAATTTTACCAAAAAGGCATACATGTAAACACACACAATTTTACTTTACACCCTATCCTCTTTATCAAGCGACAGTCCCTTAATGATTTGACCTATTGAAAAACAAATGACAACATGATGTTGGCAATGGAATGATAACAACTTTGGTACCAAACATGGCATATTCATTTTGGAATTTGTCAAGTTAATTCTTAAGTGTGTATACAATTAAATCTAAACAAAAGTCAGTGTCCACTTTCTTTGCAACTGAGTATATCAAACAGGAGATTTGGCTTTACCGAGTCAGTCATTAGCGTGAAAGGAGATAACGAGTAAACAAATCAAAAATATCGATAATCTGCTTCACTGCGCATATCCTGTGTATACCAGCCAAGCGATAGGCAAACGTCGATTTTCAATAGATTTCCCATTCATTTGGTAATCGTATGTATCGTATATGTAAACGCGTTGGAGCAGTCTCGTGTTATCTCCCTTACATGTTTGTAAGTCGCAGTTAGTATATGATTCTTTTACAGTTTCAGAGGAGAAGAGTTTTGGAAGATATCATTATATAAAAGCACTTGACTCCCGGGTCACCATTATTCTAGACTACTGCCCATCCACCCCCACTCCCATCCCTGCCCCACCCAACCACCACTCGAAACTTTTTTTTTAAATTTATTTTTTTACATATTTCTGTTTTGGTTTGCTCATTTATTACAATATATCTCCCTCCTCCCCACTGTCCCTCTCCACACACCCCCACCCCGCCCTCATTTTTTAAAACATTTTTCTGTGTTGTTAAGGTGGTAATTTCTTACACATATAGCTATGTGCACGCCCCCCCCCCCACCCCGCCCACGTATTTCTGTGTTGTTTTGGTAATTTCTTACACATATAGCTATTTAAGTCCGTTCCCCCCACCCCCAACCCCACCCCAACTCCCCACTCACGAAAACCAGATTTTTTTTTTATATTTTACATATTCTGTGTTGTTTTGAACATTGCTTACACATATAGCTATGTAACCCCTCCCCCCCACCGCCCCACACCCCACAACCCCTTCCCCCACCCTACTGTCAAAACCGGTTTTTTTTACATATTTATTAATATGTGTAAGAAATGAGCAAAACAACACAGAAATATGTAAAAAATAAAAAATAAAAATAAAAAAAAAGTCTAGTGGTGGTGGGTGGGTAGGGCAGGGGTTTGGGTTGTGTGTGGGGGGGGGTAGGGGGGTTGGAGTGGGGTGGTGGATGTGGGGGATCTAGAATAATGGCGACCCGGGGAGTCAAGTGATTTTATATAATGATATCTTCAAAACTTTTCTCCTCTGAAACTGTAAAATCATCATATACGGCGGCTTACAAACATGTAAGGGAGATAACACGAGACTGCTCCACCGTGTTTAAATATACGATACATGCAATTTACCGACTGAATGGGAAATCCTATTGAAAATCGAAGTTTGGCTATCGCATGGGTGGTATACACAGGATATGCGCAGTGAAGCAGATTATCGATATTTTTTATTTGTTTACTCGTTATCTCCCTTCACGCTAATGAACTGACTCGGTAAAGCCAAATCTCCTGTTTGATATACTCAGTTGCAAAAGGAAGTGGACACTGACTTTTGTTTAGATTTAATTGTATACACACTTAAGAATTAACTTGACAAATTCCAAAATGAATATGCCATGTTTGGTACCAAAGTTTTTTATCATTCCATTGCCAATATCATGATGTCATTGTTTTTCATTTGTTTTTCAATAGGTCAAATCATTAAGGAGTGTTGCTTGATAAAGAGGTTAGGGTGTAAAGTAAAATGTTCAAAGTGTCCAGTTACTTTTCCAACCGAGTATAGGTTGCTTAATACTATTCTTATAATTAATATTAATGATTGAATATATGCAAGTTATGCAAAACACAGTGATTTAAAAAAAAAAAGATTGCCGTGAGTCCTTTAAACGACACATTTTACCAAAAAGGCATACATGTAAACACACACAATTTTACTTTACACCCTATCCTCTTTATCAAGCGACAGTCCCTTAATGATTTTGACCTATTGAAAAACAAATGACAACATGATGTTGGCAATGGAATGATAACAACTTTGGTACCAAACATGGCATATTCATTTGGAAATTGTCAAGTTAATTCTATTTTTTTTATACAATTAAATCTAAACAAAAGTCAGTGTCCACTTTCTTTTGCAACTGAGTATATCAAACAGGGAGATTTGGCTTTACCGAGTCAGTTCATTATCGCGAAAGGGAGATAACGAGTAAACAAATCAAAAATATCGATAATCTGCTTCACTGCGCATATCCTGTGTATACCAGCCAAGCGATAGGCAAACGTCGATTTTCAATAGGATTTCCCATTCATTTGGTAAATCGTATGTATCGTATATGTAAACGCGTTGGAGCAGTCTCGTGTTATCTCCCTTACATGTTTGTAAGTCGCAGTAATATGATTCTTTTACAGTTTCAGAGGAGAAGAGTTTTTGAAGATATCATTATATAAAATCACTTGACTCCCGGGTCACCATTATTCTAGACTACTGCCCATCCACCCCCACTCCCACCCCTGCCCCACCCAACCACCACTCGAAACTTTTTGTTTAAATTTATTTTTTTTACATATTCTGTGTTGGTTTGCTCATTTCTTACACATATATCTCCCTCCTCCCCCTGTCCCTCTCCACACCCCCCCCACCCCACCCTCATTTTTTAAAACATTTTCTGTGTTGTTTAAGGTGGTAATTTCTTACACATATAGCTATGTAAGTCCGTTCCCCCCCCCCCCCACCACCACCCCCAACCCCACCCCCAACTCCCCACTCTCGAAAACCAGTTTTTTTTTATATTTTACATATCTGTGTTGTTTTGGACATTTCTTACACATATAGCTAAGTAACCCCTCCCCCCATCCCCCCACACCCCCACCCCTTCCCCCACCCCTACTGTCAAAACCGGTTTTTTACATATTTATTACATATGTGTAAGAAATGAGCAAAACAACACAGAAATATGTAAAAAAAAAAAAAAAAAAAAAAGTCTAGTGGTGGGTGGGTGGGTAGGGCAGGGGTTTGGGTTGTGTGGGGGGGGGGGGCGGGGTAGGGGGGTTGGACGTGTGGGGTGGTGGATGTGGGGGATCTAGAATAATGGCGACCCGGGAGTCAAGTGATTTTATATAATGATATCTTCAAAACTTTTCTCCTCTGAAACTGTAAAATCATCATATTACGGCGGCTTACAAACATGTAAGGGAGATAACACGAGACTGCTCCACCGTGTTTAAATATACGATACATGCAATTTACCGACTGAATGGGAATCCTATTGAAATCGAAGTTTGGCTACCGCTTGGTTGGTATACACAGGATATGCGCAGTGAAGCAGATTATCGATATTTTTGATTTGTTTACTCGTTATCTCCCTTTCACGCTAATGAACTGACTCGGTAAAGCCAAATCTCCTGTTTGATATACTCAGTTGCGAAAGGAAGTGGACACTGACTTTTGTTTAGATTTAATTGTATACACACTTAAGAATTAACTTGACAAATTCCAAAATGAATATGCCATGTTTGGTTATACACAATTTAGAATTGACTTGACGGAAAAACAATTGGATAGGGTGTATTTGGGCTGTTTTTGGGTAATTCGATGTATTTGGGTATATTTGGGTAATCGTGCCGCCGGTTCGTCTGGCTGGTTGAAGCCATTTCACTGTGTCTATAGAGTTTCGTTATTCAAAATATGTATGTTATATACATGTATATTCATCATTAGTAGATTGTGGAGCTGTGTCACATACTCCTCAAAATAAGTTAAGGACCATCCATTTTTTATTTCAATAAGATTAAAGTTTAAAGTTGAAATACACACAGCCAACACAGCATTCCAAAAATAGAAACTGAAACGTGTTTTTGTATTCTTAGGAAAATTTTATACCAAAAAATTTAAAAAAATTGAAAATTCAGAATCACCCAGAAATGTTATTTCGTATTATTTTCATGACTATTGATTCCTTAACAAAGATCTGTCACCATTTTCTTTAGAAAAAACTTGACAGATAAGTGTGCAGTGTCAAATATGCAACTATAAATCTTGAAAATTAATATACAGTTTCCGTACTGTTAGGTGGTAAAAACAATGGCTGCCTCTAGTACGACTATTTATTGTTGTGATGTTATATACTGCTAGCCGCCCATGGTGAATGGCTCAGATGATGTCGCTGTGTAATTCAGGGCTGTCAAAACTGTTAAACCAAAATCATAAAATTTAACATTTAAGCGTGCACGTGAAGAATACTATTAAAATGGATTTTTAAAATTTGTTGTTTTAAAAATCATGCAAGGGTCACTAAATATGGCTAAGTGCCTTTAAATTAAGGGGAATACAATATCTGGTAGAAATAATCATGACAAACAGCAATTGTAAGTTTAAAATGGATTAATGTTGCAATTTATGACATAACGTTTCTTTATAATGTATTTTTTTGTTATATCTCAATCACAATATATAATTATATATTCTAAATAAATCTACATATTTTGACAATGAAATGTCAAATTCTTTTTTACAACAATCCAGCAAAGTAGTTTAACACAAGTTTAACGCAACATTCGTTCTAGATAAATGAATTGAATAGAATTGGGGTTTAAAGGTGCACCAACACATGAAAGGTTATATGGCGCCTAACAGGAATGACATGCCAGGCTCATCCTCCATGTACATCAAGATAAAATATTGGAAAAGGGCCTAGACCTTCTCACTGCAGACTGCAGCGTTACTGCAAATTCTATTGTATACACTCCATTTACTCTGGGTTGCTGCAAATTCTATTGTATACAACTCCATTTAATCTGGAGCCACGTTTATTGTTTTTCTGCCACTGCTCTAGTGATTTGAGCGAGATAGCACCTGTAACAATGTAGGGATCATGATGAAGACCTTTAATGAGCATAAACAAAAAATGATAAAATGAACATAATTTGTGGAGTTCTACCCCTCTGCCTTACCCCTCCAACGGATCTGCAGTGGCCCTATTGTTTGCCCCGGAATCAAATGGGGCCGCCGGAACCACACGGGGTGGTTCTAGATAACATGGATTTTGGAAGATGATATTTTCAAACTGTCAATGCTTTGGCTGTTTTGTCAAATGGTATGGTACGATTGGTAACCAGTTTTACCATACTGATATATTATATATCTATACTCAGCAAAAATAGAAACGTCCCTCTTTTTTGCTGGTATCCCCATAGGCCAGTTTTTGAGGGCATAGGGAAGCTTGAACAGCGCTTTAATTAAACAATGTTTGATGTTTTAAGCACACTTCACTGAGTACTAAATATTCATTTAAACAGTTTCAAATTTCGCAAGCAATACTCTTTTATGGATGCTATGGAAACCTTAAAAGGAGGAAATTGATGATTTTGATAATCAAAAGCTGCTACCTACACAATCGGTGTTGTGTTTTTCTGTGATTTTTTTCGAAGCAACATATAGAGAATATTGTCTTGGACAAATTGAGGTAATGGTTTTAGATGTTATGTGTTTTTACCAAAATGCATAGTTTAAGAAAAAAGGGGGATAACTCCCTTGTTCTGAACTTTTCAAACAAATATTTTGTTTGGACAATTTGGTGGTGGTCGATCTAATACATTGGACATGTGACACATACACAGACAGAGCCTCCATCAGTTATAAATGAGGGACGTTTCTATTTTTGCTGAGTATAGTAAATAAATACATTTTATAAAACTACTTCAAAATTCAATACATTTTCGATCTTTCGTATCCAAAAATCGCCTCCCAAAAATCTGAATTCAATAAAAAACAAACGTTTTTTTTTACATTTTATAAGAGCGCTCAATGGCATTTTGCATAGTGCCCGATGTTACTATTAGGATAAATACATTATAAAAAATATACAAATTTTCTAGTTTTTTTTTAATGCCTTTATTCTTTTAACTGGAGATGATGTGCAACCTATTATGACCTAAATAAAATCGTACAGAAAGGAAACTAGGAAATCCATGTAAAAGACATTTGATAAAATCAGTAAATATATTAACATCATTAAAATACTCTCAAAATATTTTTTTCTGGAAAAGAAGTTCGCAAAGTAAAGTAGATAATCTTGTGTTCCTTTTCAGGAACATTGACGCCTGCTTAACATTCTACTGCAAACGTTGACTCGGGCTTACTCACACTATAATATAGGACAGAGACGCAGATCTCTTCATAGGAACATGTTTCCCGGCCCATGAATTACCGGTCATGAATTACCGGTCAAAGCCGAGGTCGACATTATTAGCCTGGTAATTTTTTTTTAATATATAGAACAGCGCAGCTCGACTATTCGATTTTTCAGAGAATAATAAATTTGTAGCTAGTATATACAATCAGAAAACAAGGCTACAACAATGTGGGTGGGGTTGGGAGCACAACACAACATATAAGTGTAAGAATTGACTAAAACAAAACAGAAATATGTAAAAAAAAAAATAAAAAAAAAAGGTGTGGAGGTGAGTATGGGGGGGGGGGGGGGGGGGGTGCGTGCGTGGGGAGGAAGGAGCCCATGCCCCAATATGGGTGAAGTAATAAGATGCATAATGCTATAACAAATCCGAAACCAAAATTATAGATATATACATGCTTGAAACCTAGATCTGCCTTTATTGCACATTTTATGGGCCATCACAGTTTGGGTTCCATGGGAGTCCAGAATTTGCAGAAGACAAAATTACTTATCCAACCCTTTACAACATACTCTAAGGAAACCAATTCCAAAATTTAGTTCAGCTAGGACAAGAAATGTAAGAGATATAGACCTGTAATTACAGCTTACACGCAAAATTTGATGTGAAACAGACATATTTTAAAGGCTATCAGAATTTGGGTTCCATGGGAGCCCAGAGGTTACAGGAACCAACATTACTTAAGCAGCCCTTACGATAATGCTATGAGGAAGCTAATGGCCAAATTTGGTTGTGCTAGGGTAAGACATGTAAGAGATATAGACTTGTAAACACAGCTTACACGCAAAATTTGATGTGAAATGGGGCACATTTTATGGGCTATCATAATTTGGGTTCCATGGGAGCCCATGGGTTACAGGAACCAAAATTGCTTATGCAGCCCTTAAGATAATGCTATAAGGAAGCCCATGTACAAATTTGGTTGTGCTAGGATAAGAAATAATGTAAGAGATATAGACTTGTAAACACAGCTTACACGCAAACCTTGATGTGGGACGCCGACGCCGACGCCGGGGTGATTACATAAGCTCTCTTATTCTTCGAATAGTCGAGCTAATAAAACTGTATTGAAATTTAGAAGTTTGCTAAGGCATGTCAGTCATTTAGTGTTCACACATTTTGTTTAATGGCAACGCATTAGTGGAGTCGTCACACACAATTTACGACTCTTAAACGACTATATCAGTCATTTAATGTTCGCACATTTTGTTTAATGGCAACGCATTAATGGAGTCGTCACACACAATTTACGACTCTTAAACCACTGATATATTGTTGTGAATGTCAAAATTTCAATACTGATCAACCCGTTTCTAATGATTTCATTGTTTTACTGACAAGCAAATTGAAATAATTGATATGCACTATTTAATAGTCGCAACATTTTTGAACATTAAGGATGTTGGCTGGGGAAGTTTTGACATCTTCAAATCTAAACATTTTATTTTTTAAATCATAGTTTTATTTGACAACAGAATTGTTTCATTTTTTCCATTCTAGTAGAGATGGATTTAATGTAGATTTTAAGATGGTAACATACCAAATTTTAAGCAAATCTTTTTTTTTTCATCTTTTTTCCTTCATTTGTGATCATTTTTTGTTGTCAACAAAATAGGGGGTATGGAAGCTCTGAGTAGAATTTATCCTTTTGCTATAGAATAAATCAGATTTTTGATTTTCAGTAGTGGAATACATATATAAAAGTAGATACTGAGCTAATTTTATTTTCGCTCTCCATGTCAATATTGTGTGTACAGTATTTTACATTGAAAATGTCAAACTAACTCCAAAATGGGTGTAATTTAAAGAATTTTTAATAAAAAATCATTAGAAGCCTGGTGACCTATATATTTTTACTTGTTTTGAAATAAATGTCATAGGACCTTAACATATACAAGTTTTAAAAAAAGTTGATCATTAGAACATATTTTTCTATCTTGAAATATTTTTTCGGTAAAAACAAAAGTGGGTGGGGTACGGTCCATATATGTTTGCTTTTTAAAGTAAAAACACGAATGAGGATTACAACTGTTTTTGTATAATTTGAAAGATATGTATATATGCAATCGAAAATTAATTGTTTTTTTTTCAATAAACGTAATGTTATGAAAACAATTGTGAAAATGTCCAATGACTATATTTTTTCTCTTTTTAGTGAAATTTTGAAGTTAGAAATATATGCCTTCTTCAATGTCGTCTAGTGGGGAAAAAAGTGTGGTGACCTAGCCTTTTTTTGATAATTTTGAATCTAAATTATACCAAAGAAGCTTTAAATATGCATTTGAAAAAAATCTCATCACTACGTCCTTTCCCAGCCAACCTCCTTAAACAGTTGAATTACAGGATTTTTGGCAAATTGGCATTTCACTTGGTGTAGACATGCTTGCTTTTCATGAGATATTTTGTTAGAATGGATGCAGTGAAATAGGCAAATGGTAGAGAAAACTAAATACACTTTAATTAAAACTGCCATATTTTAACCTCGGTCAGGCCTGCTTCTGATTTCTTTGTTACATTATGCTACGCAGGATTCAGAACCAAGACCCGGGGAAAATCGAAAGTTTGAAATCGCTCCTCATCATTGGTGCATTAGATTAGAATGAATTGTTTCCTTTTATGAAGCAGTTATAAGTTGCCTCTATTAATTAAGCAAACCCATCAATTGCTTCCCTTTATGCCATGCAATATCTAAATTGAATTGGATTTTATAGTCGCACCAACAGCTGAGGTCAGATGGCGACATTCCAGCTTCTATTGACGGAGAAAGACGTCAGGTGCACCTCCGGACAATTTTCGTGTATGTGCTGGCACCTAGGTAGAACCACCGACATTCTGCAAGCCAGCTGGATATCTTCCTCACATGAGGATTCCTGGTCCCATGAGGACTCAAGCTCACAGCAGTGAGGGGCAAGTGATTTCAAGTCAGAGACTCTAACCACTCGGCCACGGACCCAATATCTGAATCAACCGAAGTGCATTATAATTGGCAAGAACGAATGGCAAGAACAAAATACAGCGACAGTATTGTTACATTTTCAGAGACTTACTTGGGTTAAAGCGAAACTATTGTAACAATATTAATAAAGAATAAAATAAAATACATTTTGAGAACATACCCATACCGTCAGTTGGGAACTTTTCTTAAAATTGGGAAAAAATACAGTAAAAGATTCACTTCATAATTTAAATACTGTTCAAAGTACACCAAAGTCAACAGTGGCATTAAACAGCATTTCATACTTAATACACTGGCTACTTTTTTTGAATATTATCTTTCAATTGGGATTTTTTCCTCTCAAAATAGGTAAAACTATATAGGTTTTGCTATTGACCGCGTAATGGCTATAACCCCCCCCCCCCCCCCCCACCCCCCAAAAAAAACACAACAACAACAACAACAACCTGACAAGATGCAATTATTTCTGTTTGATCCCTCGGCACACCATACTCTCGGAGTTCAACATTCTGAGCCATATCAATGGCACTAATATACACCTTTATGTATCACCATATAAAGTTATTCTATGAGTCAGTCTTACTGTCACTGTATGAATCTCTTGTCATAACCTGTAAATTATGACACAAAGATGAAATGAAACAAAATGTTCGCTATCAGCTTAGCGCTGGGTGTCGTCCTCACAAACTGCCGCAGAATAAACCATCCATTGACTAGCGTACCGTTAATGTTTCATGATTTGCAGCTTACAACAATCACTGGATACGTTTCAACACCATTCACTCCTTGTTTACAACATGTCGCAGTCACTATATACGTCATTAACTCTTCCCCCACAATTTGTCGCAATGACTATTTATGTTTTAATGTCATTCCTCCTTCTCTCAAAACTCGCCGCAATTATCGGTATTGATCATAGCTTGTTTGGTATTATATCCTCTTTCTACCCTAGAGCTATGAGTCCAGCCATACAAAAATTCACAGGCAGGGGCGGATCAACTAACACCCACCCAACCCCCAACCCACCCCACTCCACCCCATCACCTCCCTTAGACTGAAACAATTTTTGTGCACGTTTTATTGGGTTGTTAATTGATTTTTAAAAGTTGCACTCACCCCACCCCCGCCCACAGAATCTCAATTACTGTATCCGTCCCTGGGAGTTGCAGTATCAAAGTATGGGCAGTATGGGGTCAGTTATAAGCAAATACTTTTGATTTTAGTTTGTTGTATGACTAGACTGATAGCACTCCTAACTATGTTAGGAACAGAATATAAACTCATAATACGATAATTATTAAAATCTACTATCATGTCATATTGTTGTAGATACTTTTGAAAGTTATCGCATTCACTGACTGACTAATTTACATTTTAATCTATGACGTCATATCATAGACTCCACTCTTGCAACTTTCCGCAATTACCGACTGACCGTCGTACACATATTTCTCGGGAACGGACTGCTGCTCCTCCCAAGTTTGAATATTACTCGGAATTTGATATATTTTTGTCGTCCGCAAATGGCGTTACTTCTGGAGGTGGCCGAAGATGACCCGGGCAAGGATCTGACATATCATTACCGCCGTGAAGGTCAGTAGGAGGTACAGAGTACTAAACAGGATTCTGCGAATATTCATCACCACTGGTGATAACTCCGCCTTGATGAATTCGGATCAAATGTTCACCTGGAAACCTGAAATATAAATAAAAGAAGGATGTTAAATTCAGTTTGTTGCAAGGGCTTTGTGTTATTGTTCTTTTGGCAAGTATCTTTGCAAGAACTCGCCGAATCTTAAATAAACACAGGGCAATCTTAATCCATTAGTTTTATCACCTAATGTGCATATTTGCAAATTGCAAATCATTATTAATTTTTTAATAATTCTTTTAACAGTTCAAAGAAAATTGCTTTTGCATATAACTAATTGTTCATAACAATTTGCCCCAATATATTCAAGATCATGAAGAAAATTTGAAAACCATTTCAAGATGGCCTTGCGTTTCAATTCATAATTTTCCATTGCAGAGATTTAGAGATTTTATCTTATTTTCAGTAGGTGATAAAATGTGTGTTACTCGCTTTTTATTCTTAGGTTCTATAGTAAAATAAAAATCTTTGGCAGAGTAAAAAGTTGGCGGAGTAAAAAGAGGATAATTTTCAAGATTTTGATTTTGTAAGACACATGTGTTGAATCAGTTTGCATTTATGTGCATGAAATATGCAGGGTTTTAAAAGAATCCCACTGTAGGTACCTTAATTTTAACAGTAAACTTGGTTGTACATCAAGGATAAAGACCGAGTTTATCACCTTCAAGAATGTATAAGTAGGTCTTATTTCTGGTCACTGATTGGTCAGGTTTTTTTTATGATGCTCTATCAAAATTATAAAATTAACTTACACTGCTTTGATGCTAAAAATATGCAAAGCAAACGAAGTAAATTGAACTTTAAAAATAGAGTCAAGGTCATTGATTATATATTTAATGGAGGTGAACCTTAAACACTTAAATTGCCCGCTGTTTTGTTGATGAAGTGTTAGTAATGTGGAAGTAAGATACAAACATATCTAAACACAAAAAAACTTGACACAGGAATTACATAGAATACATCTGAGGGCCTAGTGGAAAACTGTTGCATCTTGTCCTTTATTTATATGTAGTGACAATAGTTCTCCACTGAGCCCTTACACTATCTGATGATCTAGAAAAAAAGAGGTTCAGATCACATATTTTATATTAGATGATTCTAAGTTTCATGTATCTAGGTCATGTTGTAAAAGAGAAACAGCTGAGCATGTAATAGTTAAAAGTATGTGTAATTTAAAAAAAGGTCAAATGACCTTCAAAATTAGTTCAAGGTCACAGAGCAATAAACAATTTCATGCTTCAATGTAACACTGTTATTTTACTGAATATACATAAAGAAGAAAATACAATAGTGTTGTGCAGAACCCTAAATACCTACCCGAGTAGGGCTGTGTTTGCAGAGGCAGAAAATTACTCGAGGTCAAGGACATGGTGACTAGATTGACGCCAAGGCCACACTCCCCGTCCATGCCGGCAAGATTGCACATATCTGAGATCAACTTGTTCAGCAGTACAGACTAAAATATACAAAATTTAAAATTAACATCATATCAGTTTATTACAGATTTAAAACATTACATATTTTACCATTGTTTTGTTTATCATTGGCTAATGCACTACTATTAAGGCTGCACCAAAATCAGATACATAGCTGTACACAAACAAGAGCTGTCGGAGAACAGCGCAGCTCGACTATTCGATTTTTCAGAGAATAATAAATGATATAGCTAGTATATACCATTAGAAAACAAGTCTAAAACAATGTGGGTAGTGGTTGGGGGATGGGGCTTGTATAGAAACTCGGGCCGATATAAAATTATGTTTTTGTTGTTGTTTTTTTGTCTTTTTTAATCCAAAATTGCTGTCATTTTAAAGAAATTTGTGGTCGAAAGGCAACTCGGGTGAGGGAGCTGATATCTGGCAATTTTTATTGTGGCCTCATTTAATTTTTTTATTGATATTTCATGTGTATCTGAATTTAATCTAAATTGTTGTATATGTAAATGATTGCGTTCAAATTAAATATTAATATCCAAATAATGGAAGATAAAATGAAAACAATTCCCTTCTCCCTGTCCTTCATGTGAGGGTGTGTGTGTGTGTGTGTGTTTGTGTGTGAGGAGGTGGGTGGGGGGAAACATATATGTAAAAGAAGCTATGTAAGAACTGACCAAAACAACACAGAAATATGTAAAAAACAAAAAAAAAAACTCCATCAAAAATCAACGAACCGGAAAAAACGCAATAGGCACAACGAGAAATAATAGCAATGCTTCTGCTAACACGGCGTTTTAACACCAACAAAAATTAAAAATAGTAATTAAAAAAATAATGGAATAAAAAAAAATATAAAAAAATATTTAAAAAAAGAACATAACAAATTTAAAATATAAAAAAAAAAATAAAAAATAAAAAAAAAAAATCAATCAATAGATCAAATAAAAAAAATTCTGAAAAAAAAAAAAAAAAAAAAAAAAAAAAAAAAAAATAGAAAAATAAATAAATAAAAATTCAAACAAAAAAAAAAAGTCTGAAAAAAAACAACATATATTAAAAAAAAATGTAAACAAAAAATATATTTATTATAAAAAAAAAGAAAAAACATCTGGTAAATATCAGATGAAAAACGAAAGCCCTATCGTTTTAACAAGGCAAAATATAGCACTTTTAACTAAATCAAGGGCCATAACTCCGCTGTTACTGGTCCGATCTGGCTTACTTTCAAATTTATGCCAGCTTTCATTGATATTAACAAACTGTTAACGTTTGGTAAAGATCGGATGAAAAATGAAGGCCCTTGGCCAGTAGAGCTAAATAAAAATCATCAGCTCTAAAAAGAAGGTCAAGGTCGAAGATGAAATCCATGCATCCAAAAAGATGCACTACCCAAGACACAACTGTCAAAATAGAATAAGTTTTCTTTCAAAGATTAAGCTATAAATTAGGTTTAAAACATCTAGTGCATAATTATAGTTCATGAGAAAGAGATGTAAATGTAACAATTAAAGTTATATGCCCTTTGCTTGGATGATGAAGGTCACTTCCACATTTGCTTTGTCACGTTGCAATGTGCCACCCAAGATACAACTATAAGCAAAGTTTGGAAGGTCTTAGTGCATACAGTTTGTGAAAAAGTGACCTAAACGCCAAAGTTGAAGGTAAAAATTATAAGGTTATCTGCCCTTTGCTTGGAGGGTCACGGTCACTTCCACATTTGCTTTGTCACGTTGAGATGTACCACTCAAGATACAACTATAAGCAAAGTTTTAAAGGTTTAGTGCATACAGTTTGTGAAAAAGTGACCTAAACGCAAAAGTTGAACCTAAAAATTATTAAGTTATCTGCCCTTTGCTTGGAGGGTCAAGGTCACTTCCACATTTGCTTTGTCACTTTGCAATGTACCACCCAAGATACAACTATAAGCAAAGTTTGAAGGGTCTATTGCATACAGTTTGTGAACAAGTGACCTAAACGCAAAAGTTGAACCTAAACATTATTAAGTTATCTGCCCTTTGCTTGGAGGGTCAAGATCACTTCCACATTTGCTTTGACACGTTGCGATGTACCACCCAAGATACAACTATACGCAAAGTTTGAAAGGTCTAGTGCATATAGTTTGTGAGAAAATGACCAAAACGCAAAACTTGAATGTTGACGCCGCCGCCGCCGCCGCCGCCGCCGCCGCCGGAAAAGCAACACCTATGTCTCTTTTTTACTTCGAAACGGCGAGACAAAAATAGAGTTTCGAGTGGGGGTGGTATGGGGGTTGGGAAGAGGGGAAAATATATATGTTTAAGAAGCTATGTATAAGAATTGACTAAAACAACACAATTATGTAAAGGAAAAAAAAACAAGAAAAAAAACGGGTGTGGAGGGGTGGGTGGAGTGGGGGGCGGGCGGAAGGAGGGAGCCCAAGCCCCAATATGGGTGAAGTATAAATAAAATGCATAATGCTATAAGAAATCTCAAACCAAAATTATAGATAATTATATACATGCTAACATGCAAACCTAGATCTGCATTTAGTGCAAATTGTCTGGGCAATCACAATTTGGGTTCCATGGGAGCCCAGAATTTGCAGAAGACAAAATTACTTACGCAGTCCTTTACAACATACTATAAGGAAACTTATTCCTAACTTAGGTCAGCTATGACATGAAATGTAAGAGATATAGACCTGTAAACACAGCTTACACGCAAAATTTGATGTGAAATAGACACATTTTAAGGGCTATCAGAATTTGGGTTCCATGGGAGCCCAGGGGTTACAGGAACCAAAATTGCTTATGCAGCCCTTAAGATAATGCTATAAGGAAGCTCAGGGCCAAATCTGGTTGTGCTAGGGTATGAAATGTGAGAGATATAGACTTGTAAACACAGCTTACACGCAAAATTTTATGTGAAATGGGACACATTTTATTCAGAATTTGGGTTCCATGGGAGCCCTTGGGTCCCAAATTTAGTTCAGCTAGGACAAGAAATGTAAGAGATATATACCTGTAAACACGGCTTACACGCAAAATTGATGTGAAATAGACACATTTTGAGAGCTATCCGAATTTGGGTTCCATGGGAGCCCAGGGGTTACAGGAACCAAAATTGCTTATGCAGCCCTTAAGATAATGCTATAAGGAAGCTCAGGGCCAAATCTGGTTGTGCTAGGGTAAGAAATGTGAGAGATATAGACTTGTAAACACAGCTTACACGCAAAATTTTATGTGAAATGGGACACATTTTATTCAGAATTTGGGTTCCATGGGAGCCCTTGGGTCCCAAATTTAGTTCAGCTAGGACAAGAAATGTAAGAGATATATACCTGTAAACACGGCTTACACGCAAAAATGTATGTGAAATAGACACATTTTGAAGGCTATCCGAATTTGGGGTCCATGGGAGCCCAGGGGTTACAGGAACCAAAATTGCTTATGCAGCCCTTAAGATAATGCTATAAGGAAGCCTATGGCCAAATTTGGCTGTGCTAGGATAAGAAATGTAAGAGATGTAGACTTGTAAACACAGCTTACACGCAAACCTTGATGTGGGACGCCGACGCCAACGCGATGCCGGGGTGATTATAGAAGCTCTTTTATTCTTGGAATAGTCAAGCTAAAAATACTGGTAAGGCTTTTAATATATATAATATACAACAATTTATTTTATAAAGGATTAAAGTCATTTGAACATCATGGATAAGCACCAAGTTTACCCCTACCAGAAACTTATCATCAGCTATTTATATACTTTACCAACTTTGTATATACTATATCAGCTATTAAAGACTATTATTATGAGCTATCTATAGACTGTACATCAGCTATTTATAGACTATATCAGATATTTAAAGACTTTAACAACTATTAACTACCTGCCATTTATAAACAATAGCAGCTGCAAACTATTTGTAGGTTTCACCAGCTAACTATAACTATAAAAGAAATTGATAAAACTACATCAGCTATTTACAGACTAGAAAAGCTTTTTAAAGATTACATCAGCTGTTTATAGACTATACCAGCTATTTAAAAACTATACCAGCTAATTATAGACTATGCAAGCAATTTACATTTTTCACCAGCTATTTAGACTATACCAGCTTTTTATATACTATATCGCCCCGTGTGGTTCCCGGGGCCCCCGTTTAGTCATGGGGCAAAGAATAGGGCCACTGCAGATCCCTTTGGAGGATTAGGCAGAGGGGTAGAATGCCCCCCAAATTCATATTCATTTTATCATTTTTTGTTCATGTTCATTAAAGGTCTTCATCATGATCCCTGCATTGTTTCAGGTGCCATCTCGCTCACATCACTAAGAGCAGTGGCAGAAAGACAACAAACGTGGCTCCAGCGTAAATGGAGTTCCTACGATAGAATTTGCAGCAACTCTGCAGTTCAGGGTGAGAAGGTTCTAGGCCCATTTTCCATATTTTATCTCGATGTACATGGAGGATGAGCCTGGCATGTTCATGCCTGTTAGGCGCCATAAAACCTTTCATGTGTTGGTGCGCCTTAAAACCCAATTCAGTTCAATTATATACTATATCAGCTATTGAAGACTATTATTATGAGCTATCTATAGACTGTACATCAGCTATTTATAGACTATAACAGCTATTTATAGACTATGCAAGCAGTTTATAATTTTCACCAGCTATGTAAAGACTATACCAGCTATTTATAGATTATACCCACTATTTATAGACTGTACCAGCTATTTATAAGGGCACTGACCTGTAATAGTGATCGTCCAGATGTGTGTGTCCATGCCCCACACCATCTGTCCCTTCAGCGATTCAGGGTTCACATTCGCTGAGCTGAAGTCTGCCTTGTAATACGATAAGATGGATGTGTTCTCTGAAATCGTGAATAAAACATTCGTTCAATATAATATGGCAATGTTGAGTTATTTATAATGCAGGGGGCAATGAGCAGGGGGCAACCATATGTATGGTGATATGGTACCCACAATATGCAATTAAATATGGAACACATTTAACACTTTTACAAATGGGAATTGAGGAAAGACTATGTCTGCTGAATATATTTTTGTAATAATTAAAAACATGTATTAAACAAATTAACTTTAATAATTTGAACAAGAGTTGCAATGTGAAACAATGTATGCAGGCCTTATTTAAAGAATTACTTTGTACAGTTTTGTAGCTGAAAAGCAATCCCAGCCAAGTATTTCACCCATATAATGACCTTCAGTGTGACCTTGACCTTTACAGTATGGTCATGTCGATGTTGTCATGACTACATATTGAAAGTCTGATGAAGAAATATCAAGAAATGAAAAAGTTATTACCAATGTTAAGTTTTTGAAGAAAATGAGTATTTAAACCACATAATGACCTTCAGTGTGACCTTGACCTTTATATTTTAGTATGGTCATGTCGATGTTGTCATGATGACTACATATTGAGTCTGATGAAGAAATATCAAGAAATGAGAAAGTTATAACCAATGTTAAGTTTTTGAAGAAAATGAGTATTTAAACCATATAATGACCTTCAGTGTGACATTGACCTTTATATTTTAGTATGGTCATGTCGATGTTGTCATGATAAGTACATACTGAGTCTGATGAAGAAATATCAAGAAATGAGAAAGTTATAACCAATGTTAAGTTTTTGAAGAAAATGAGTATTTAAACCATATAATGACCTTCAGTGTGAAATTGACCTTTATATTTTAGTATGGTCATGTCGATGTTGTCAGGATGAGTACATATTGAAAGTCTGATGAAGAAATATCAAGAAATGAGAAAGTTATAACCAATGTTAAGTTTTTGAAGAAAATGAGTATTTAAACCATATAATGACCTTCAGTGTGAAACTGACCTTTATATTTTAGCATGGTCATGTCGATGGTGTCATGATGAGTATATATTGAAAGTCTGATAATTGAATGTTGTTTAACGGCTCATCAACACAGTACAGGTTATTTAGAGCCGCCCCAGAGAGAGGGGAAGGATACATAGGAATCCGGGAACCTGCCCTACTCTTATTATCGAATAGATTCCTATGGTTCTTTAACGTGCTCGGTTGATAGACCGATACACGGGACCGCCCGGTTTACGTCCCCATCCGACGGACGAGGCTAAGGAAAAGTGTCTTGCCCAAGAACACACCGACGGAACTCAGTGGCACCACGGAGGATTGAACCCGGGGCCTCCGGTTACAAATCCGCCGCGCTACCGACTGCGCCACGCCAGCCCTCAAAGTCTGATAAAGAATATCAAGAAATGACAAATGAAAAAGTTATAACCAATATAAGTAATGTTAAGTTTTTGTGAATAAAACCATATATTTCAGTGTGACCATGACCTTTATATTTTAGTATGGTCATGTCGGTGTTGTCAGGATGAGTACATATTGAAAGTCTGATGAAGAAATATCAAGAAATGAGAAAGTTATAACCAATGTTAAGTTTTTGAAGAAAATGAGTATTTAAACCATATAATGACCTTCAGTGTGAAACGGACCTTTATATTTTAGCATGGTAATGTCGATGGTGTCATGATGAGAATATATTGAAAGTCTGATAAAGAATATCAAGAAATGAGAAATGAGAAAGTTATAACCAATATGAGTAATGTTAAGTTTTTGTGAATAAAACCATATAATTCAGTGTGACCATGACCTTTATATTTTAGTATGGTCATGTCGGTGTTGTGATGATGAGTATATATTGAAAGTATCACGAAATGAGATAATTATAGACAACGTTAAGTTTTCCTGAATAAAAAAGTGAATATTTAATCCATATAACGACCTTCATATTTTAGTATGGTCATGTCGATGTTGTCATGATGAGTAAATATTGAAAGTTTGATGAAGAAATATTAAGAAATGAGAAAGTTATAGCCAACGTTAAGTTTTCGTGACGGACTGACTGACGGACTTACGGACGGACGACAAAGTGATCCCTATGTATCGCATTTTTCTTCGAAAAGGCGAAACAAAAACTAATTTCCAGTAAAAGGTCACAAAACATTATTTACAGTAAAAGGTCCAAGACCGTTGACCTAAAAAATGGGATTTTACTCTCTGTGTTTTTTAAAAAGGCAAAAAAAACACCACCACCATACATATAGTGACAATATAGTGACATGAGTCACTAAAGGGAGGTAATACAGACCTGGCATGGAGAACCTGATGTGCGGCACAGACCCCATGGTAAACAAATCTGCCGTTCTTCATCTTCTTGTCTGCCTCGATGACTGGTAGTCCAAACTGGTGGAAGAGAGACTGGGCGGGCAATATTTTAGACAAGTTTTTCCCACAGCCATCATGGTTCCAGCTTGACGTGGAGTACAGGAATGATTCCTCAAATTGAACCTGAAAACATAGTAATAAATGTTACAGCAGAATAAATTATATATTGAAAGAAAAATATATTGAAAGAAAAAGAAACGCGACACGGGAATATCCGCTATATCCTGTATGTACAATATGCTGCTGTTAATCGAATGGTGCATGGCTACGTAAGATCTTTCCTTTCGGAAAAAAATACTAAAACATCACATAACACAGCAAATAGTATTCCTGCAAAGTTTCATTATTGACAGAGTATGCGTTTGGCTCAAGCATGTGAGCAAACAAAGGATGCAACATTTTGCAAACTCTTTACGTTAAATACAGTACTGAACTGGCCCAATTTTTCAAAGAGGAACTTCAACATTTATGAATTTCTTGTTACAACGTGTACTGTGATTAAAACGTCTACAACATCACAGTTGTGTCCTTTCTCTAACTGCAACTTTTTTTTTTACAAAACATCATGGGATTTCCTTGGAATATATATGGAAATAAGTGTGCAGTAAATACAATATATAGCGGAAATTCCCGTGTCCCTTTTCTTTTTCCTTATATTATATTTAAAGGGACACATTACAAGGGAAACTTATTTATTTTACATCGATTGTAACGAAAGCTCTCGAACTTTTTTAAATCACTCTTGATGTCTTCCTGGTTTGAACCAGTACTAAGCAAATGCAGATAATGTGTCTTGCTCAGGGACACAACTCATATATCGTGGAAAGGATCGAACCCTCGACTTTTCGATCCTCGGTCCAATGCTTTACCACTATACCACAGCGCTCCACATTTATTATAATTAACACCTTGAGGAGGCAACATAGCTATGTGAAGAATTGACAAAAACAAAACAAAAAATCGAGTTTCGGGTTGTGGGGTGGAGGGCGTGGGGGGAGAGGCGGGGGATGGTGGAGGGGCAACATATATGTGTAAGAATTGACCAAAACAACACAAAAATAGGTAAAAAAAAGGAATTTCGAGTCTGGTGGGTGTGGGGAGGAAGGGACGGGGGGAGAGGCGGGAGTGGGGGTGGGGGAACATATGTGTGTAAGAAGCTATGTGTAAGAACTGACTAAAACAACACAGAAATATGTGAAAAAATTTGAGTTTCGAGTGGGGTGGGTGTGGGGGAGAGGGGTACATATATGTGTAAGAAGCTATGTGTAAGAATTGACATAAACAACACAGAAATATGAAAAAAAAAATGTATAAAGTATATATTCAGTTTCTAGTGGGGGTGGAGCGGAGAGGCGGTGGTGGTGGGGGGGGGGGGGAGGGGGTGTGGGGCGAGGGGACAACATATATGTGTAAGAAGCTATTTGTAAGAATTGACTAAAACAACACAAAAATATGTAAAAAAAATGAGTTTCGAGTGGGATGGGTGGGTGGGGAGGGGCAGTGGGGAGTAGGGGGTCAACATATATGTATAAGAAGCTATGTGTAAGAATTTACTAAAATAACACAGAAATATGTTTAAAAAAAAGTGTGGGATGGGGGTGGGAGGGAGGTGGCGTGGGGAGGGGATGGGGGGGGGGGTGGGGTGGAGGAGGGAGCCCAGGCCCCTAAGATGCATAATGCTATAAGAAATCCCAAACAAAAATTATAGATACATACATGCTTACATGCTAACCTAGATCGCCTTTATTGCACATTCTATGGGCTTCCATGGGAGCCCAGAATATGCAGAATACAAAATTACTTAGGCAAAACTTCCTTTACAACATACCTATACGGAAACAGTATCCAAAATATAGAACAGCATACGTACACGAAATGAACGATCAAAAACCATAACACCCTTCAACCACTCACCCAATACTAATAATCCAACTCACCCCAAAATATTTCACACTCCAAAATTTAACCCACATCTCCTTTTAACCTTCCCCCCAAATCAACACTCCTAAACTACACCATCACACATTCACTCCATTCCCCAAAATCAAAATACTTAACCTCAATACCCTAACTCACAACATACCAAACCACCCCTCAAACCCCTACCCCAATCATATTTCTCCTACTTCTTTTTATCAAAACTCCTTAACAAAACAACTCCCACTACTCCTAACCCCCCACCATCCCTCTTCCATCTAACCCCCCCCCCTCTTACCCAATCAATCCTATACATCACTTAAAAATCACTACTCACACTCAACATATCCCTAAACATCACCCACTACCCTACTAAACCTCTTACTACTACTAACCCTCAAACAAACACACCACACATCCCCCCCCCCCCTCATTCCTCATTCTTCCATAAACCCTACCCACACCCACCAAAATCCCCCTTCACCCACATAAACCTCTCTCTTTCCTCTTCTCCTCTATCACCACACTCACCCAATATACAACTTACCTTATCAACCCCCACCCCCTATATACAATCACCTAATAATCTCTCCCTCCCCCCCCTATAACCCCAATAATATCCTCCTCTACATTCTCCCACCAAACTATACCATCTATATAACCTTATAATACACCACACCCCTACAAAACACAATTCACATTTATATTTTACTCACTCCCAATTCCACACCCTAATATCAATACTAAATCCACCAATTCAACTCACTTTAATCCTACATACCCCAACAATCCCATCATACTAAATAATCCTTACTAACAACTTTACTACAATACCTAAATAATTACTCAACAATACCTACTCTACAACTATCACATAACACTCTACCCTAACAATCTCTTATAATAAAATTTCCCTAACCTAAATTCCACTTACATTTCCCATCCTCCCAATATAACCCCTTACTATCCATATATATCTTATACCCTACCTCATAATCTATTTACCTTCAACTATCACCCCCACTCCCCAAAACCCTCAACAAACCCCATCCACCACCATCACCACCCTAATAAACCCCCAAACAACAACACCAACAACCTTAACAAATCAACATAACCTACATCCACATTACATAACCAAATCAATATACACACAACCACATACAAAACCCCCCCCCAAAAAACCAACTACAAATAACCAACATACAACCACAACTCAAAACCTCAACTACC
>JAWPHD010021781.1:0-27176 GCA_037043455.1 Cyrtodaria siliqua
TGTATTATTAACGCTTACATCTGTTTTCTTCCTAATTCATTGTTCTGATGTATTAATAACGCTTACTCATTGTACTGATGTATTAATAACGCTTACATCTGTCTTCTTCCTTACTCATTGTACTGATGTATTAATAACGCTTACATCTGTCTTCTTCCTTACTCATTGTTCTGATGTATTAATAACGCTTACTTCTGTCCTCTTCCTTACTCATTGTTCTGATATATTAATAACGCTTACATCTGTCTTCTTCCTTACTCATTGTACTGATGTATTAATAACGCTTACATCTGTCTTCTTCCTTACTCATTGTACTGATGTATTAATAACGCTTACATCTGTCTTCTTCCTTACTCATTGTTCTGATATATTAATAACGCTTACTTCTGTCTTCTTCCTTACTCATTGTACTGATGTATTAATAACGCTTACATCTGTCTTCTTCCTTACTCATTGTTCTGATGTATTAATAACGCTTACTTCTGTCCTCTTCCTTATTCATTGTACTGATGTATTAATAACGCTTACATCTGTCTTCTTCCTTACTCATTGTTCTGATGTATTAATAACGCTTACTTCTGTCTTCTTCCTTATTCATTGTACTGATGTATTAATAACGCTTACATCTGTCTTCTTGATTACTCATTGTACTGATATATTAATAACGCTTACTTCTGTCTTCTTCCTTACTCATTGTACTGATGTATTAATAACGCTTACATCTGTCTTCTTCCTTACTCATTGTTCTGATGTATTAATAACGCTTACTTCTGTCCTCTTCCTTATTCATTGTACTGATGTATTAATAACGCTTACATCTGTCTTCTTCCTTACTCATTGTTCTGATGTATTAATAACGCATACTTCTGTCTTCTTCCTTATTCATTGTACTGATGTATTAATAACGCTTACATCTGTCTTCTTCCTTACTCATTGTTCTGATGTATTAATAACGCTTACTTCTGTCCTCTTCCTTATTCATTGTACTGATGTATTAATAACGCTTACATCTGTCTTCTTCCTTACTCATTGTTCTGATGTATTAATAACGCTTACTTCTGTCTTCTTCCTTATTCATTGTACTGATGTATTAATAACGCTTACATCTGTCTTCTTCCTTACTCATTGTTCTGATGTATTAATAACGCTTACTTCTGTCCTCTTCCTTATTCATTGTACTGATGAATTAATAACGCTAACTCATTGTACTGATGTATTAAAAACGCTTACTTCTGTCCTCTTCCTTACTCATTGTACTGATGTATAAATGTATTAATAATGCTTACTTCTGTCTTCTTCCTTACTCATTGTACTGATGTATTAATAACGCTTACTTCTGTCTTCTTCCTTACTCATTGTACTGATGTATTAATAACGCTTACTTCTGTCTTCTTCCTTACTCATCGTACTGATGTATTGATAACGCTTACTCATTGTACTGATGTATTAATAACGCTTACTTCTGTCTTCTTCCTTACTTATTGTACTGATGTATTGATAACGCTTACTTCTGTCTTCTTCCTTACTCGTTGTACTGATGTATTAATAATGCTTACTTCTGTCTTCTTCCTTACTCATTGTACTGATGTATTAATAACGCTTACTTCTGTCTTCTTCCTTACTCGTTGTACTGATGTATTAATAATGCTTACTTCTGTCTTCTTCCTTACTCATTGTACTGATGTATTAATAACGCTTACTTCTGTCTTCTTCCTTACTCATTGTACTGATGTATTAATAACGCTTACTTCTGTCTTCTTCCTTACTCATTTTACTGATGTATTAATAACGCTTACTTCTGTCTTCTTCCTTACTCATTGTACTGATGTATTGATAACGCTTACTCATTGTACTGATGTATTAATAACGCTTACTCATTGTACTGATGTATTAATAACGCTTACTTCTATCTTCTTCCTTACTCATTGTACTGATGTATTAATAACGCTTACTTCTGTCTTCTTCCTTACTCATTGTACTGATGTATTAATAACGCTTACTCATTGTACTGATGTATTAATAACGCTTACTTCTATCTTCTTCCTTACTCATTGTACTGATGTATTAATAACGCTTACTTCTGTCTTCTTCCTTACTCATTGTACTGATGTATTAATAACGCTTACTTCTGTCCTCTTCCTTACTCATTGTACTGATGTATTAATAAAACTTACTTCTGTCCTCTTCCTTACTCATTGCACTGATGTATTAATAACGCTTACTTCTGTCTTCTTCCTTACTAATTGTACAGATGTATTAATAAAACTTACTTCTGTCCTCTTCCTTACTCATTGTACTGATGTATTAATAACTCTTACTTCTGTCTTCTTCATTACTCATTGTACTGATGTATTAATAACGCTTTCTTCTGTCTCCTTCCTTACTCATTGTACTGATGTATTAATAACGCTTACGTCTGTCTTCCTCCTTACTCATTGTACTGATGTATTAATAACGCTTTCTTCTGTCTCCTTCCTTACTCATTGTTCTGATATATTAATAACGCTTACGAGTACATCTGTCTTCTTCCTTACTCATTGCACTGATGTGTTAATAACGCTTACTTCTGTCCTCTTCCTTACTCATTGTACTGATGTATTAATAACGCTTACGAGTACATCTGTCTTCTTCCTTACTCATCGTACTGATGTATTAATGACGCTTACTTCTGTCTTCTTCCTTACTCATTGTACTGTTGTATTAATAACGCTTACTTCTGTCCTCTTCCTTACTAATTGTACTGATGTATTAATAACGCTTACTTCTGTCCTCTTGCTAACTCTAGTACTGATGTATTAATAATGCTTACTCATTGTACTGATGTATTAATAACGCTTACTTCCGTCTTCTTCCTTACTCATTGTACTGATGTATTGATAACGCTTACTCATTGTACTGATGTATTAATAACACTTACTTCTGTCCTCTTCCTTACTCATTGTACTGATATATTAATAACGCTTACTTCTGTCCTCTTGCTTACTCATTGTACTGATGTATTGATAACGCTTACTCATTACACTGATGTATTGATAACGCTTACTCATTGTACTGATGTATTAATAACGCTTACTTCTGTCTTCTTCCTTACACTTTGTACTGATGTATTAATAACGCTTACTTCTGTCCTCTTGTTTACTCATCTCATCGTACTGATGTATTAATAACGCTAATATCTGTCCTCTTGCTTACTCATCTTATTGTACTGATGTATTAACAACGCTTACTTCTGTTTCTTCCTTACTCTTTGTACTGATGTATTAATAACGCTTACTTCTGTCTTCTTCCTTACTCATTGTACTGATGTGTTAATAACGCTAACTTCTGTCCTCTTGCTTACTCATTGTACTGATGTATTAATAACGCTTACTTCTGTTTTCTTCCTTACTCATTATTCTGATGTATTAATAACGCTTAATTCTTTCCTCTTGCTTACGCATTGTACTGATGTATTATTAACGCTAACTCATTGTACTGATGTATTAATAACGCTTACTTCTGTCTTCCTCCTTACTCATTGTACTGATGTGTTAATAACGCTTACTTCTGTCTTCTTCCTTACTCATTGTACTGATGTGTTAATAACGCTTACTTCTGTCCTCTTGCTTACTCATTGGACTGATGTATTAATAACGCTTACTTCTGTCCTCTTGCTTACTCATTGTACTGATGTATTAATAACGCTTACTTCTGTCTACTTCCTTACTCATTGTACTGATGTGTTAATAACGCTTACTTCTGCCCTCTTGCTTACTCATTGGACTGATGTATTAATAACGCTTACTTCTGTCCTCTTGCTTACTCATTGTAATGATGTATTAATAACGCTTACTTCTGTCTTCTTCCTTACTCATTGTACTGATGTGTTAATAACGCTTACTTCTGTCCTCTTGCTTACTCATTGGACTGATGTATTAATAACGCTTACTTCTGTCCTCTTGCTTACTCATTGTACTGATGTATTAATAACGCTTAATTCTGTCCTCTTGCTTACGCATCGTACTGATGTATTATTAACGCTTACTCATTGTACTGATGTATTAATAACGCTTACTTCTGTCTTCTTCCTTACTCTTTGTACTGATGTATTAATAACGCTTACTTCTGTCTTCTTCCTTACTCACTGTACTGATGTATTAATAACGCTTACTTCTGTCCTCTTCCTTACTCTTTGTACTGATGTATTAATAACGCTTACTTCTGTCTTCTTCCTTACTCTTTGTATTGATGTATTAATAACGCTTCCTTCTGTCCTCTTGCTTACTCATTGTATTGATGTATTAATAACGATTACTTCTGTCTTCTTCCTTACTCATTGTACTTATGTATTAATAATGCTTACTCATTGTACTGATGTATTAATAACGCTTACTTCTGTCCTCTTGCTTACTCATTGTACTGATGTATTAATAACGCTTACTTCTGTCTACTTTCTTACTCATTGTACTGATGTATTAATATCGCTTACTTCTGTCCTCTTGCTTACTCATTGTACTGATTTATTAATAACGCTTACTCATTGTACTGATGTATTAATAACGCTTACTTCTGTCTTCTTCCTTACTCATTGTACTGATAAATTAATATTGCTTACTCATCGTACTGATGTATTAATAACGCTTACTTCTGTCTTCTTCCTTACTCATTGTACTGATGTATTAATAACGCTTACTCATCGTACTGATGTATTAATAACGCTTTCCTCTGTCTTCTTCCTTACTCATTGTACTGATGTATTAATAATGCTTACTCATTGTAACTGATATATTAATAACGCTTACTTCTGTCCTCTTGTTTATTCATTGTACTGATGTATTAATAACGCTTACTTCTGTCTTCTTGCTTACTCATTGTACTGATCTTCCTTACTCATTGTACTGATGTATTAATAACGCTTACTTCTGTCCTCTTCCTTACTCACTGTACTGATGTTTTAATAACGCTTACTTCTGTCCTCTTCCTTACTCATTGTACTGATGTATTAATAACGCTTACTTCTGTCCTCTTCCTTACTAATTGTACTGATGAATTAATAACGCTTACTTCTGTCCTCTTCCTTACTCATTGTACTGATGTATTATTAACGCTTACATCTGTCCTCTTGCTTACTCATTGTACTGATGTATTATTAACGCTTACCTCTGTCTTCTTCCTTTCTCATTGTACTGATGTATAAATAACGCTTACTCATTGTACTGATGTATTATTAACGCTTACTTCTGTCCTCTTGCTTACTCATTGTACTGATGAATTAATAATGCTTACTTCTGTCCTCTTTCTTACTCATTGTACTGATGGATGTATTAATAACGCTTACTTCTGTCCTCTTGCTTACTCATTGTACTGATGTATTAATAAGCTTACTTCGTCCTCGTTCTTACTCATTGTACTGATGTATTAATAATGCTTACTTCTGTCCTCTTGCTTACTCATTGTACTGATGTATTAATAACGTTTACTTCTGTCCTCTTGCTTACTCATTTTACTGATGCATTAATAACGCTTACTTCTGTCTTCTTGCTTACTCATTGTACTGATGTATTAATAACGCTTACTTCTGTCCTCTTCCTTACTCATTGTACTGATGTATTAATAATGCTTACTTCTGTCCTCTTGCTTACTCATTGTACTGATGTATTAATAACGTTTACTTCTGTCCTCTTGCTTACTCATTGTACTGATGTATTAATAACGCTTACTTCTGTCCTCTTCCTTACTCATTTTACTGATGTATTTATAACGCTTACTTGTGTCTTCTTGCTTACTCATTGTACTGATGTATTAATAACGCTTACGTCTGCCTTCTTGCTTACTCATTGTACTGATGTATTAATAACGCTTACTTCTGTCTTCTTCCTTACTCATTGTACTGATGTATTAATAACGTTTACTTCTGTCCTCTTGCTTACTCATTTTACTGATGTATTAATAACGCTTACTTCTGTCTTCTTCCTTACTCATTGTACTGATGTATTAATAACGCTTACTTCAGTCTTCTTACTTACTAATCGTACTGATTTATTAATAACGCTTACTTCTGTCTTCTTCCTTACTCATTGTACTGATGTATTAATAACGTTTACTTCTGTCCTCTTGCTTACTCATTTTACTGATGTATTAATAATGCTTACTTCTGTCCTCTTGCTTACTCATTGTACTGATGTATTAATAACGCTTACTTCTGTCTTCTTGCTTACTCATTGTACTGATGTATTAATAACGCTTACTTCTGTCTTCTTCCTTACTCATTGTACTGATGTATTAATAACGTTTACTTCTGTCCTCTTGCTTACTCATTTTACTGATGTATTAATAACGCTTACTTCTGTCTTCTTCCTTACTCATTGTACTGATGTATTAATAACGCTTACTTCAGTCTTCTTACTTACTAATCGTACTGATTTATTAATAACGCTTACTTCTGTCTATCTTCTAACTCATTGTACTGATGTATTAATAACGCTTAAATCTGTCTTCTTGCTTACTCATTGGACTGATGTATTAATAAAACTTACTTCTGTCTTCTTTCTTACTCATTGTACTGATGTATTAATAACGCTTACATCTGTCCTCTTGCTTACTCATTGTACTGATGTATTAATAAAACTTACTTCTGTCTTCTTTCTTACTCATTGTACTGATGTATTAATAACGCTTACATCTGTCCTCTTGCTTACTCATTGTACTGATGTATTAATAACACTTACTTCTGTCTTCTTTCTTAATCATTGTACTGATGTATTAATAACGCTTACTTCTGTCTTCTTCCTTACTCATTGTACGGATGTATTAATAACGCTTACTTCTGTCTTCTTTCTTACTCATAGTACTGATGTATTAATAATGCTTACTTCTGTCCTCTTGCTTACTCATTGTACTGATGTATTAATAACGCTTACTTCTGTCCTCTTTCTTACTCATTGTACTGATGTATTAATAACGTTTACTTCTGTCCTCTTGCTTACTCATTGTACTGATGAATTAATAATGCTTACATCTGTCCTCTTTCTTACTCATTGTACTGATGGATGTATTAATAACGCTTACTTCTGTCCTCTTGCTTACTCATTGTACTGATGTATTAATAACGCTTACTTCGTCCTCGTTCTTACTCATTGTACTGATGTATTAATAATGCTTACTTCTGTCATCTTGCTTACTTATTGTACTGATGTATTAATAACGTTTACTTCTGTCCTCTTGCTTACTCATTGTACGGATGTATTAATAACGCTTACATCTGTCCTCTTTCTTACTCATCTTATTACATACTGATACATTAATAACGCTTACTTCTGTCTTCTTTCTTACACATTGTACTGATGTATTAATAATGCTTACTTCTGTCCTCTTCCTTACTAATTGTACTGATGTATTAATAACGCTTACTTCTGTCATCTTGCTTACTCATTGTACTGATGTATTAATAACGCTTACATCTGCCCTCTTTCTTACTCATCTCATTGTACTGATGTATTAATAACGCTTACTTCTGTCTTCTTCCTTACTCATTGTACTGATATATTAATAACGCTTACTTCTGTCCTCTTGCTTACTCATTGTACTGATGTATTAATAACGCTTACATCTGTCCTCTTTCTTACTCATCTCATTGTACTGATGTATTAATAACGCTTACTTCTGTCCTCTTGCTTACTCATTGTACTGATGTATTAATAACGCTTACATCTGTCCACTTTCTTACTCATCTCATTGTACTGATGTATTAATAACGCTTACTTCTGTCTTCCTCCTTACTCATTGTACTGATATATTAATAACGCTTACTTCTGTCCTCTTGCTTACTCATTGTACTGATGTATTAATAACGCTTACACCTGTCCTCTTTCTTACTCATATCATTGTACTGATGTATTAATAATGCTTACTTCTGTCCTCTTGCTTACTCATTGTACTGATGTATTAACAACGCTTACTTCTGTCCTCTTGCTTACTCATTGTACTGATGTATTAATAACGCCTACTTCTGTCTTCTTCCTTACTCATTGTACTGATATATTAATAACGCTTACTTCTGTCCTCTTGCTTACTCATTGTACTGATCTATTAATAACGTTTACTTCTGTCTTCTTGCTTACTCATCTGTCCACTTGCTTACTCATTGTACTTCTGTCCTCTTTCTTACTCATTGTACTGATGTATTAATAACGCTTACTTCTGTCCTCTTGCTTACTCATTGTACTGATGTATTAATAATGCTTACTTCTGTCCTCTTTCTTACTCATTGTACTGATTGCTGTATTAATAACGCTTACTTCTGTCCTCTTGCTTACTCATTGTACTGATGTATTAATAACGCTTACTTCTGTCCTCTTGCTTACTCATTGTACTGATGTATTAATAACGCTTACTTCTGTCCTCTTGCTTACTCACTGTACTGATGTATTAATAACGCTTACTTCTGTCCTCTTGCTTACTCATTGTACTGATGTATTAATAACGCTTACTTCGTCCTCGTTCTTACTCATTGTACTGATGTATTAATAATGCTTACTTCTGTCATCTTGCTTACTCATTGTACTGATGTATTAATAACGCTTACTTCTGTCCTCTTGCTTACTCACTGTACTGATGTATTAATAACGCTTACTTCTGTCCTCTTGCTTACTCATTGTACTGATGTATTAATAACGCTTACTTCGTCCTCGTTCTTACTCATTGTACTGATGTATTAATAATGCTTACTTCTGTCATCTTGCTTACTCATTGTACTGATGTATTAATAACGCTTACTTCTGCTTCTGTCCTCTTGCTTACTCCTTTTACTGATGTATTAATAACGCTTACTTCTGTCTTCTTGCTTACTCATTGTACTGATGTATTAATAACGCTTACTTCTGTCCTCTTCCTTACTCATTGTACTGATGTATTAATAACGCTTACTTCTGTCCTCTTGCTTACTCATTGTACTGATGTATTAATAACGCTTACATCTGCCCTCTTTCTTACTCATCTCATTGTACTGATGTATTAATAACGCTTACTTCTGTCTTCTTCCTTACTCATTGTACTGATATATTAATAACGCTTACTTCTGTCCTCTTGCTAACTCATTGTACTGATGTATTAATAACGCTTACTTCTGTCCTCTTGCTTACTCATTGTACTGATGTATTAATAACGCTTACATCTGTCCACTTTCTTAATTATCTCATTGTACTGATGTATTAATAACGCTTACTTCTGTCTTCCTCCTTACTCATTGTACTGATATATTAATAACGCTTACTTCTGTCCTCTTGCTTACTCATTGTACTGATGTATTAATAACGCTTACACCTGTCCTCTTTCTTACTCACCTCATTGTACTGATGTATTAATAATGCTTACTTCTGTCCTCTTGCTTACTCATTGTACTGATGTATAACAACGCTTACTTCTGTCCTCTTGCTTACTCATTGTACTGATGTATTATTAACGCTTACTTCTGTCTTCTTCCTTACTCATTGTACTGATATATTAATAACGCTTACTTCTGTCCTCTTGCTTACTCATTGTACTGATATCTTAATAACGCTTACTTCTGTCTTCTTGCTTACTCATCTGTCCTCTTGCTTACTCATTGTACTGATGTATTAATAACGCTTACTTCTGTCCTCTTGCTTACTCATTGTACTGATGTATTAATAACGCTTACTTCTGTCTTCTTCCTTACTCATTGTACTGATATATTAATAACGCTTACTTCTGTCTTCTTGCTTACTCATCTGTCCTCTTGCTTACTCATTGGACTGATGTATTAATAACGCTTACTTCTGTCCTCTTGCTTACTCATTGTACTGATGTATTAATAACGCTTATTTCTGTCCTCTTGCTTACTCATTGTACTGATGTATTAATAACGCTTACTTCTGTCTTCTTCCTTACTCATTGTACTGATATATTAATAACGCTTACTTCTGTCCTCTTGCTTACTCATTGTACTGATGTATTAATAACGTTTACATCTGTCCTGTTTCTTACTCATCTCATTGTACTGATGTATTAATAACGCTTATCTCTGTCCTCTTGCTTACTCATTTTACTGATGTATTAATAACGCTTACATCTGTCCACTTTCTTACTCATCTCATTGTACTGATGTATTAATAACGCTTACTTCTGTCTTCCTCCTTACTCATTGTACTGATATATTAATAACGCTTACTTCTGTCCTCTTGCTTACTCATTGTACTGATGTATTAATAACGCTTACACCTGTCCTCTTTCTTACTCATCTCATTGTACTGATGTATTAATAATGCTTACTTCTGTCCTCTTGCTTACTCATTGTACTGATGTATTAACAACGCTTACTTCTGTCCTCTTGCTTACTCATTGTACTGATGTATTAATAACGCCTACTTCTGTCGTCTTCCTTACTCATTGTACTGATATATTAATAACGCTTACTTCTGTCCTCTTGCTTACTCATTGTACTGATCTATTAATAACGCTTACTTCTGTCTTCTTGCTTACTTATCTGTCCTCTTGCTTACTCATTGTACTTCTGTCCTCTTTCTTACTCATTGTACTGATGTATTAATAACGCTTACTTCTGTCCTCTTGCTTACTCATTGTACTGATGTATTAATAATTCTTACTTCTGTCCTCTTTCTTACTCATAGTAGTGATTGATATATTAATAACGCTTACTTCTGTCCTCTTGCTTACTCATTGTACTGATGTATTAATAACGCTTACTTCGTCCTCGTTCTTACTCATTGTACTGATGTATTAATAATGCTTACTTCTGTCATCTTGCTTACTCATTGTACTGATGTATTAATAACGTTTACTTCTGTCCTCTTGCTTACTCATTGTACGGATGTATTAATAACGCTTACATATGTCCTCTTTCTTACTCATCTCATTATATACTGATATATTAATAACGCTTACTTCGGTCTTCTTTCTTACACATTGTACTGATGTATTAATAATGCTTACTTCTGTCATCTTGCTTACTCATTGTACTGATGTATTAATAACGCTTACTTCTGTCCTCTTGCTTACTCATTGTACTGATGTATTAATAAGCTTACTTCGTCCTCGTTCTTACTCATTGTACTGATGTATTAATAATGCTTACTTCTGTCCTCTTGCTTACTCATTGTACTGATGTATTAATAACGTTTACTTCTGTCCTCTTGCTTACTCCTTTTACTGATGTATTAATAACGCTTACTTCTGTCTTCTTGCTTACTCATTGTACTGATGTATTAATAACGCTTACTTCTGTCCTCTTCCTTACTCATTGTACTGATGTATTAATAATGCTTACTTCTGTCCTCTTGCTTACTCATTGTACTGATGTATTAATAACGTTTACTTCTGTCCTCTTGCTTACTCATTGTACTGATGTATTAATAACGCTTACTTCTGTCCTCTTCCTTACTCATTTTACTGATGTATTTATAACGCTTACTTGTGTCTTCTTGCTTACTCATTGTACTGATGTATTAATAACGCTTACTTCTGTCTTCTTCCTTACTCATTGTACTGATGTATTAATAACGTTTACTTCTGTCCTCTTGCTTACTCATTTTACTGATGTATTAATAACGCTTACTTCTGTCCTCTTCCTTACTCATTTTACTGATGTATTAATAACGCTTACTTCTGTCTTCTTGCTTACTCATTGTACTGATGTATTAATAACGCTTACTTCTGTCTTCTTCCTTACTCATTGTACTGATGTATTAATAACGTTTACTTCTGTCCTCTTGCTTACTCATTTTACTGATGTATTAATAACGCTTACTTCTGTCTTCTTGCTTACTCATTGTACTGATGTATTAATAACGCTTACATCTGTCCTCTTGCTTACTCATTGTACTGATGTATTAATAAAACTTACTTCTGTCTTCTTTCTTACTCATTGTACTGATGTATTAATAACGCTTACATCTGTCCTCTTGCTTACTCATTGTACTGATATATTAATAAAACTTACTTCTGTCTTCTTTCTTACTCATTGTACTGATGTATTAATAACGCTTAAATCTGTCTTCTTGCTTACTCATTGTACTGATGTATTAATAAAACTTACTTCTGTCTTCTTTCTTACTCATTGTACTGATGTATTAATAACGCTTACATCTGTCCTCTTGCTTACTCATTGTACTGATATATTAATAAAACTTACTTCTGTCTTCTTTCTTACTCATTGTACTGATGTATTAATAACGCTTACATCTGTCCTCTTGCTTACTCATTTTACTGATGTATTAATAACACTTACTTCTGTCTTCTTTCTTAATCATTGTACTGATGTATTAATAACGCTTACTTCTGTCTTCTTCCTTACTCATTGTACGGATGTATTAATAACGCTTACTTCTGTCTTCTTTCTTACTCATAGTACTGATGTATTAATAATGCTTACTTCTGTCCTCTTGCTTACTCATTGTACTGATGTATTAATAACGCTTACTTTTGTCCTCTTTCTTACTCATTGTACTGATGTATTAATAACGTTTACTTCTGTCCTCTTGCTTACTCATTGTACTTATGAATTAATAATGCTTACTTCTGTCCTCTTTCTTACTCATTGTACTGATGGATGTATTAATAACGCTTACTTCTGTCCTCTTGCTTACTCATTGTACGGATGTATTAATAACGCTTACTTCGTCCTCGTTCTTACTCATTGTACTGATGTATTAATAATGCTTACTTCTGTCATCTTGCTTACTCATTGTACTGATGTATTAATAACGTTTACTTCTGTCCTCTTGCTTACTCATTGTACGGATGTATTAATAACGCTTACATCTGTCCTCTTTCTTACTCATCTTATTATATACTGATACATTAGTAACGCTTACTTCTGTCTTCTTTCTTACACATTGTACTGATGTATTAATAATGCTTACTTCTGTCCTCTTCCTTACTAATTGTACTGATGTATTAATAACGCTTACTTCTGTCATCTTGCTTACTCATTGTACTGATGTATTAATAACGCTTACATCTGCCCTCTTTCTTACTCATCTCATTGTACTGATGTATTAATAAGGCTTACTTCTGTCTTCTTCCTTACTCATTGTACTGATATATTAATAACGCTTACTTCTGTCCTCTTGCTTACTCATTGTACTGATGTATTAATAACGCTTACATCTGTCCTCTTTCTTACTCATCTCATTGTACTGATGTATTAATAACGCTTACTTCTGTCCTCTTGCTTACTCATTGTACTGATGTATTAATAACGCTTACATCTGTCCACTTTCTTACTCATCTCATTGTACTGATGTATTAATAACGCTTACTTCTGTCTTCCTCCTTACTCATTGTACTGATATATTAATAACGCTTACTTCTGTCCTCTTGCTTACTCATTGTACTGATGTATTATTAACGCTTACACCTGTCCTCTTTCTTACTCATCTCATTGTACTGATGTATTAATAATGCTTACTTCTGTCCTCTTGCTTACTCATTGTACTGATGTATTAACAACGCTTACTTCTGTCCTCTTGCTTACTCATTGTACTGATGTATTAACAACGCCTACTTCTGTCTTCTTCCTTACTCATTGTACTGATATATTAATAACGCTTACTTCTGTCCTCTTGCTTACTCATTGTACTGATCTATTAATAACGCTTACTTCTGTCTTCTTGCTTACTCATCTGTCCACTTGCTTACTCATTGTACTTCTGTCCTCTTTCTTACTCATTGTACTGATGTATTAATAACGCTTACTTCTGTCCTCTTGCTTACTCATTGTACTGATGTATTAATAATGCTTACTTCTGTCCTCTTTCTTACTCATTGTACTGATTGATGTATTAATAACGCTTACTTCTGTCCTCTTGCTTACTCATTGTACTGATGTATTAATAACGCTTACTTCGTCCTCGTTCTTACTCATTGTACTGATGTATTAATAATGCTTACATCTGTCCTCTTGCTTACTCATTGTACGGATGTATTAATAACGCTTACATATGTCCTCTTTCTTACTCATCTCATTATATACTGATATATTAATAACGCTTACTTCTGTCTTCTTTCTTACACATTGTACTGATGTATTAATAATGCTTACTTCTGTCCTCTTCCTTACTCATTGTACTGATGTATTAATAACGCTTACTTCTGTCCTCTTGCTTACTCATTGTACTGATGTATTAATAACGCTTACATCTGCCCTCTTTCTTACTCATCTCATTGTACTGATGTATTAATAACGCTTACTTCTGTCTTCTTCCTTACTCATTGTACTGATATATTAATAACGCTTACTTCTGTCCTCTTGCTTACTCATTGTACAGATGTATTAATAACGCTTACTTCTGTCCTCTTGCTAACTCATTGTACTGATGTATTAATAACGCTTACATCTGTCCACTTTCTTAATTATCTCATTGTACTGATGTATTAATAACGCTTACTTCTGTCTTCCTCCTTACTCATTGTACTGATATATTAATAACGCTTACTTCTGTCCTCTTGCTTACTCATTGTACTGATGTATTAATAACGCTTACACCTGTCCTCTTTCTTACTCACCTCATTGTACTGATGTATTAATAATGCTTACTTATGTCCTCTTGCTTACTCATTGTACTGATGTATAACAACGCTTACTTCTGTCCTCTTGCTTACTCATTGTACTGATGTATTAATAACGCTTACTTCCGTCTTCTTCCTTACTCATTGTACTGATATATTAATAACGCTTACTTCTGTCCTCTTGCTTACTCATTGTACTGATATCGTAATAACGCTTACTTCTGTCTTCTTGCTTACTCATCTGTCCTCTTGCTTACTCATTGTACTGATGTATTAATAACGCTTACTTCTGTCCTCTTGCTTACTCATTGTACTGATGTATTAATAACGCTTACTTCTGTCCTCTTGCTTACTCATTGTACTGATGTATTAATAGCGCTTACTTCTGTCTTCATCCTTACTCATTGTACTGATATATTAATAACGCTTACTTCTGTCTTCTTGCTTACTCATCTGTCCTCTTGCTTACTCATTGGACTGATGTATTAATAACGCTTACTTCTGTCCTCTTGCTTACTCATTGTACTGATGTATTAATAACGCTTATTTCTGTCCTCTTGCTTACTCATTGTACTGATGTATTAATAACGCTTACTTCTGTCTTCTTCCTTACTCATTGTACTGATATATTAATAACGCTTACTTCTGTCCTCTTGCTTACTCATTGTACTGATGTATTAATAACGTTTACATCTGTCCTCTTTCTTACTCATCTCATTGTACTGATGTATTAATAACGCTTACTTCTGTCCTCTTGCTTACTCATTGTACTGATGTATTAATAACGCTTACATCTGTCCACTTTCTTACTCATCTCATTGTACTGATGTATTAATAACGCTTACTTCTGTCTTCCTCCTTACTCATTGTACTGATATATTAATAACGCTTACTTCTGTCCTCTTGCTTACTCATTGTACTGATGTATTAATAACTCTTACACCTGTCCTCTTTCTTACTCATCTCATTGTACTGATGTATTAATAATGCTTACTTCTGTCTTCATCCTTACTCATTGTACTGATATGTTAATAACGCTTACTTCTGTCCTCTTGCTTACTCATTGTACTGATCTATTAATAGCGCTTACTTCTGTCTTCTTCCTTACTCATTGTACTGATATATTAATAACGCTTACTTCTGTCTTCTTGCTTACTCATCTGTCCTCTTGCTTACTCATTGGACTGATGTATTAATAACGCTTACTTCTGTCCTCTTGCTTACTCATTGTATTGATGTATTAATAACGCTTATTTCTGTCCTCTTGCTTACTCATTGTACTGATGTATTAATAACGCTTATTTCTGTCCTCTTGCTTACTCATTGTACTGATGTATTAATAACGCTTACTTCTGTCCTCTTGCTTACTCATTGTACTGATGTATTAATAACGCTTACTTCTGTCTTCTTCCTAACTCATTGTACTGATATATTAATAACGCTTACTTCTGTCCTCTTGCTTACTCATTGTACTGATGTATTAATAACGTTTACATCTGTCCTCTTTCTTACTCATCTCATTGTACTGATGTATTAATAACGCTTACTTCTGTCCTCTTGCTTACTCATTGTACTGATGTATTAATAACGCTTACATCTGTCCACTTTCTTACTCATCTCATTGTACTGATGTATTAATAACGCTTACTTCTGTCTTCCTCCTTACTCATTGTACTGATATATTAATAACGCTTACTTCTGTCCTCTTGCTTACTCATTGTACTGATGTATTAATAACTCTTACACCTGTCCTCTTTCTTACTCATCTCATTGTACTGATGTATTAATAATGCTTACTTCTGTCCTCTTGCTTACTCATTGTACTGATGTATTAACAACGCTTACTTCTGTCCTCTTGCTTACTCATTGTACTGATGTATTAATAACGCCTACTTCTGTCTTCTTCCTTACTCATTGTACTGATATATTAATAACGCTTACTTCTGTCCTCTTGCTTACTCATTGTACTGATCTATTAATAACGCTTACTTCTGTCTTCTTTCTTACTCATCTGTCCTCTTGCTTACTCATTGTACTTCTGTCCTCTTTCTTACTCATTGTACTGATGTATTAATAACGCTTACTTCTGTCCTCTTGCTTACTCATTGTACTGATGTATTAATAATTCTTACTTCTGTCCTCTTTCTTACTCATTGTAGTGATTGATATATTAATAACGCTTACTTCTGTCCTCTTGCTTACTCATTGTACTGATGTATTAATAACGCTTACTTCGTCCTCGTTCTTACTCATTGTACTGATGTATTAATAATGCTTACTTCTGTCATCTTGCTTACTCATTGTACTGATGTATTAATAACGTTTACTTCTGTCCTCTTGCTTACTCATTGTACGGATGTATTAATAACGCTTACATATGTCCTCTTTCTTACTCATCTCATTATATACTGATATATTAATAACGCTTACTTCTGTCTTCTTTCTTACACATTGTACTGATGTATTAATAATGCTTACTTCTGTCATCTTGCTTACTCATTGTACTGATGTATTAATAACGCTTACTTCTGTCCTCTTGCTTACTCATTGTACTGATGTATTAATAAGCTTACTTCGTCCTCGTTCTTACTCATTGTACTGATGTATTAATAATGCTTACTTCTGTCCTCTTGCTTACTCATTGTACTGATGTATTAATAACGTTTACTTCTGTCCTCTTGCTTACTCATTTTACTGATGTATTAATAACGCTTACTTCTGTCTTCTTGCTTACTCATTGTACTGATGTATTAATAACGCTTACTTCTGTCCTCTTCCTTACTCATTGTACTGATGTATTAATAACGCTTACTTCTGTCCTCTTGCTTACTCATTGTACTGATGTATTAATAACGTTTACTTCTGTCCTCTTGCTTACTCATTGTACTGATGTATTAATAACGCTTACTTCTGTCCTCTTCCTTACTCATTTTACTGATGTATTAATAACGCTTACTTCTGTCTTCTTGCTTACTCATTGTACTGATGTATTAATAACGCTTACTTCTGTCTTCTTCCTTACTCATTGTACTGATGTATTAATAACGTTTACTTCTGTCCTCTTGCTTACTCATTTTACTGATGTATTAATAACGCTTACTTCTGTCTTCTTGCTTACTCATTGTACTGATGTATTAATAACGCTTACTTCTGTCCTCTTCCTTACTCATTGTACTGATGTATTAATAACGCTTACTTCTGTCATCTTCCTTACTCATTGTACTGATGTATTAATAACGCTTACTTCAGTCTTCTTACTTACTAATCGTACTGATTTATTAATAACGCTTACTTCTGTCTATCTTCTTACTCATTGTACTGATGTATTAATAACGCTTAAATCTGTCTTCTTGCTTACTCATTGTACTGATGTATTAATAACGCTTACTTCTGTCTTCTTTCTTACTCATTGTACTGATGTATTAATAACGCTTACATCTGTCCTCTTGCTTACTCATTGTACTGATGTATTAATAACGCTTACTTCTGTCTTTTTGCTTACTCATTGTACGGATGTATTAATAACGCTTACTTCTGTCTTCTTTCTTACTCATTGTACTGATGTATTAATAACGCTTACATCTGTCCTCTTGCTTACTCATTGTACTGATGTATTAATAACGCTTACTTCTGTCTTTTTGCTTACTCATTGTACGGATGTATTAATAACGCTTACTTCTGTCCTCTTGCTTACTCATTGTACTGATGTATTAATAACGCTTACTTCTGTCTTCTTCCTTACTCATTGTACTGATGTATTAATAACGTTTACTTCTGTCCTCTTGCTTACTCATTTTACTGATGTATTAATAACGCTTACTTCTGTCTTCTTCCTTACTCATCTGTCCTCTTGCTTACTCATTGGACTGATGTATTAATAACGCTTACTTCTGTCCTCTTGCTTACTCATTGTACTGATGTATTAATAACGCTTATTTCTGTCCTCTTGCTTACTCATTGTACTGATGTATTAATAACGCTTACTTCTGTCTTCTTCCTTACTCATTGTACTGATATATTAATAACGCTTACTTCTGTCCTCTTGCTTACTCATTGTACTGATGTATTAATAACGTTTACATCTGTCCTCTTTCTTACTCATCTCATTGTACTGATGTATTAATAACGCTTACTTCTGTCCTCTTGCTTACTCATTGTACTGATGTATTAATAACGCTTACATCTGTCCACTTTCTTACTCATCTCATTGTACTGATGTATTAATAACGCTTACTTCTGTCTTCCTCCTTACTCATTGTACTGATATATTAATAACGCTTACTTCTGTCCTCTTGCTTACTCATTGTACTGATGTATTAATAACTCTTACACCTGTCCTCTTTCTTACTCATCTCATTGTACTGATGTATTAATAATGCTTACTTCTGTCCTCTTGCTTACTCATTGTACTGATGTATTAATAACGCCTACTTCTGTCTTCTTCCTTACTCATTGTACTGATATATTAATAACGCTTACTTCTGTCCTCTTGCTTACTCATTGTACTGATCTATTAATAACGCTTACTTCTGTCTTCTTGCTTACTCATCTGTCCTCTTGCTTACTCATTGTACTTCTGTCCTCTTTCTTACTCATTGTACTGATGTATTAATAACGCTTACTTCTGTCCTCTTGCTTACTCATTGTACTGATGTATTAATAATTCTTACTTCTGTCCTCTTTCTTACTCATTGTAGTGATTGATATATTAATAACGCTTACTTCTGTCCTCTTGCTTACTCATTGTACTGATGTATTAATAACGCTTACTTCGTCCTCGTTCTTACTCATTGTACTGATGTATTAATAATGCTTACTTCTGTCATCTTGCTTACTCATTGTACTGATGTATTAATAACGTTTACTTCTGTCCTCTTGCTTACTCATTGTACGGATGTATTAATAACGCTTACATATGTCCTCTTTCTTACTCATCTCATTATATACTGATATATTAATAACGCTTACTTCTGTCTTCTTTCTTACACATTGTACTGATGTATTAATAATGCTTACTTCTGTCATCTTGCTTACTCATTGTACTGATGTATTAATAACGCTTACTTCTGTCCTCTTGCTTACTCATTGTACTGATGTATTAATAAGCTTACTTCGTCCTCGTTCTTACTCATTGTACTGATGTATTAATAATGCTTACTTCTGTCCTCTTGCTTACTCATTGTACTGATGTATTAATAACGTTTACTTCTGTCCTCTTGCTTACTCATTTTACTGATGTATTAATAACGCTTACTTCTGTCTTCTTGCTTACTCATTGTACTGATGTATTAATAACGCTTACTTCTGTCCTCTTCCTTACTCATTGTACTGATGTATTAATAACGTTTACTTCTGTCCTCTTGCTTACTCATTGTACTGATGTATTAATAACGCTTACTTCTGTCCTCTTCCTTACTCATTTTACTGATGTATTAATAACGCTTACTTCTGTCTTCTTGCTTACTCATTGTACTGATGTATTAATAACGCTTACTTCTGTCTTCTTCCTTACTCATTGTACTGATGTATTAATAACGTTTACTTCTGTCCTCTTGCTTACTCATTTTACTGATGTATTAATAACGCTTACTTCTGTCCTCTTCCTTACTCATTTTACTGATGTATTAATAACGCTTACTTCTGTCTTCTTGCTTACTCATTGTACTGATGTATTAATAACGCTTACTTCTGTCTTCTTCCTTACTCATTGTACTGATGTATTAATAACGTTTACTTCTGTCCTCTTGCTTACTCATTTTACTGATGTATTAATAACGCTTACTTCTGTCTTCTTGCTTACTCATTGTACTGATGTATTAATAACGCTTACTTCTGTCCTCTTCCTTACTCATTGTACTGATGTATTAATAACGCTTACTTCTGTCATCTTCCTTACTCATTGTACTGATGTATTAATAACGCTTACTTCAGTCTTCTTACTTACTAATCGTACTGATTTATTAATAACGCTTACTTCTGTCTATCTTCTTACTCATTGTACTGATGTATTAATAACGCTTAAATCTGTCTTCTTGCTTACTCATTGTACTGATGTATTAATAAAACTTACTTCTGTCCTCTTGCTTACTCATTGTACTGATGTATTAATAAAACTTACTTCTGTCTTCTTTCTTACTCATTGTACTGATGTATTAATAACGCTTACATCTGTCCTCTTGCTTACTCATTGTACTGATGTATTAATAACACTTACTTCTGTCTTCTTTCTTAATCATTGTACTGATGTATTAATAACGCTTACTTCTGTCTTCTTCCTTACTCATTGTACGGATGTATTAATAACGCTTACTTCTGTCTTCTTTCTTACTCATAGTACTGATGTATTAATAATGCTTACTTCTGTCCTCTTGCTTACTCATTGTACTGATGTATTAATAACGCTTACTTCTGTCCTCTTTCTTACTCATTGTACTGATGTATTAATAACGTTTACTTCTGTCCTCTTGCTTACTCATTGTACTGATGAATTAATAATGCTTACTTCTGTCCTCTTTCTTACTCATTGTACTGATGGATGTATTAATAACGCTTACTTCTGTCCTCTTGCTTACTCATTGTACTGATGTATTAATAACGCTTACTTCGTCCTCGTTCTTACTCATTGTACTGATGTATTAATAATGCTTACTTTTGTCATCTTGCTTACTCATTGTACTGATGTATTAATAACGTTTACTTCTGTCCTGTTGCTTACTCATTGTACGGATGTATTAATAACGCTTACATCTGTCCTCTTTCTTACTCATCTTATTATATACTGATACATTAATAACGCTTACTTCTGTCTTCTTTCTTACACATTGTACTGATGTATTAATAATGCTTACTTCTGTCCTCTTCCTTACTAATTGTACTGATGTATTAATAACGCTTACTTCTGTCATCTTGCTTACTCATTGTACTGATGTATTAATAACGCTTACATCTGCCCTCTTTCTTACTCATCTCATTGTACTGATGTATTAATAACGCTTACTTCTGTCTTCTTCCTTACTCATTGTACTGATATATTAATAACGCTTACTTCTGTCCTCTTGCTTACTCATTGTACTGATGTATTAATAACGCTTACACCTGTCCTCTTTCTTACTCATCTCATTGTACTGATGTATTAATAATGCTTACTTCTGTCCTCTTGCTTACTCATTGTACTGATGTATTAACAACGCTTACTTCTGTCCTCTTGCTTACTCATTGTACTGATGTATTAATAACGCCTACTTCTGTCTTCTTCCTTACTCATTGTACTGATATATTAATAACGCTTACTTCTGTCCTCTTGCTTACTCATTGTACTGATCTATTAATAACGCTTACTTCTGTCTTCTTGCTTACTCATCTGTCCACTTGCTTACTCATTGTACTTCTGTCCTCTTTCTTACTCATTGTACTGATGTATTAATAACGCTTACTTCTGTCCTCTTGCTTACTCATTGTACTGATGTATTAATAATGCTTACTTTAGTCCTCTTTCTTACTCATTGTACTGATTGATGTATTAATAACGCTTACTTCTGTCCTCTTGCTTACTCATTGTACTGATGTATTAATAACGCTTACTTCGTCCTCGTTCTTACTCATTGTACTGATGTATTAATAATGCTTACTTCTGTCATCTTGCTTACTCATTGTACTGATGTATTAATAACGTTTACTTCTGCCCTCTTGCTTACTCATTGTACGGATGTATTAATAACGCTTACATATGTCCTCTTTCTTACTCATCTCATTATATACTGATATATTAATAACGCTTACTTCTGTCTTCTTTCTTACACATTGTACTGATGTATTAATAATGCTTACTTCTGTCCTCTTCCTTACTCATTGTACTGATGTATTAATAACGCTTACTTCTGTCCTTTTGCTTACTCATTGTACTGATGTATTAATAACGCTTACATCTGCCCTCTTTCTTACTCATCTCATTGTACTGATGTATTAATAACGCTTACTTCTGTCTTCTTCCTTACTCATTGTACTGATATATTAATAACGCTTACTTCTGTCCTCTTGCTTACTCATTGTACTGATGTATTAATAACGCTTACTTCTGTCCTCTTGCTTACTCATTGTACTGATGTATTAATAACGCTTACATCTGTCCACTTTCTTAATTATCTCATTGTACTGATGTATTAATAACGCTTACTTCTGTCTTCCTCCTTACTCATTGTACTGATATATTAATAACGCTTACTTCTGTCCTCTTGCTTACTCATTGTACTGATGTATTAATAACGCTTACACCTGTCCTCTTTCTTACTCACCTCATTGTACTGATGTATTAATAATGCTTACTTCTGTCCTCTTGCTTACTCATTGTACTGATGTATAACAACGCTTACTTCTGTCCTCTTGCTTACTCATTGTACTGATGTATTAATAACGCTTACTTCTGTCTTCTTCCTTACTCATTGTACTGATATATTAATAACGCTTACTTCTGTCCTCTTGCTTACTCATTGTACTGATATCTTAATAACGCTTACTTCTGTCTTCTTGCTTACTCATCTGTCCTCTTGCTTACTCATTGTACTGATGTATTAATAACGCTTACTTCTGTCCTCTTGCTTACTCATTGTACTGATGTATTAATAACGCTTACTTCTGTCTTCTTCCTTACTCATTGTACTGATATATTAATAACGCTTACTTCTGTCTTCTTGCTTACTCATCTGTCCTCTTTCTTACTCATTGGACTGATGTATTAATAACGCTTACTTCTGTCCTCTTGCTTACTCATTGTACTGATGTATTAATAACGCTTATTTCTGTCCTCTTGCTTACTCATTGTACTGATATATTAATAACGCTTACTTCTGTCCTCTTGCTTACTCATTGTACTGATGTATTAATAACGCTTACTTCTGTCCTCTTTCTTACTCATCTCATTGTACTGATGTATTAATAACGCTTACTTCTGTCCTCTTGCTTACTCATTGTACTGATGTATTAATAACGCTTACTTCTGTCTTCTTCCTTACTCATTGTACTGATATATTAATAACGCTTACTTCTGTCCTCTTGCTTACTCATTGTACTGATGTATTAATAACGTTTACATCTGTCCTCTTTCTTACTCATCTCATTGTACTGATGTATTAATAACGCTTACTTCTGTCCTCTTGCTTACTCATTGTACTGATGTATTAATAACGCTTACTTCTGTCCTCTTGCTTACTCATTGTACTGATGTATTAATAACGCTTACATCTGTCCACTTTCTTACTCATCTCATTGTACTGATGTATTAATAACGCTTACTTCTGTCTTCCTCCTTACTCATTGTACTGATATATTAATAACGCTTACTTCTGTCCTCTTGCTTACTCATTGTACTGATGTATTAATAACGTTTACATCTGTCCTCTTTCTTACTCATCTCATTGTACTGATGTATTAATAACGCTTACTTCTGTCCTCTTGCTTACTCATTGTACTGATGTATTAATAACGCTTACTTCTGTCTTCTTCCTTACTCATTGTACTGATATATTAATAACGCTTACTTCTGTCCTCTTGCTTACTCATTGTACTGATGTATTAATAACGTTTACATCTGTCCTCTTTCTTACTCATCTCATTGTACTGATGTATTAATAACGCTTACTTCTGTCCTCTTGCTTACTCATTGTACTGATGTATTAATAACGCTTACTTCTGTCCTCTTGCTTACTCCTTTTACTGATGTATTAACAACGCTTACTTCTGTCCTCTTGCTTACTCATTGTACTGATGTATTAATAACGCTTACTTCTGTCTTCTTCCTTACTCATTGTACTGATATATTAATAACGCTTACTTCTGTCTTCTTCCTTACTCATTGTACTGATATATTAACAACGCTTACTTCTGTCCTCTTGCTTACTCATTGTACTGATGTATTAATAACGCTTACTTCTGTCTTCTTCCTTACTCATTGTACTGATATATTAACAACGCTTACTTCTGTCCTCTTGCTTACTCATTGTACTGATGTATTAATAACGCTTACTTCTGTCTTCTTCCTTACTCATTGTACTGATATATTAATAACGCTTACTTCTGTCCTCTTGCTTACTCCTTTTACTGATGTACTAACAACGCTTACTTCTGTCCTCTTGCTTACTCATTGTACTGATGTATTAATAACGCTTACTTCTGTCTTCTTCCTTACTCATTGTACTGATATATTAATAACGCTTACTTCTGTCCTCTTGCTTACTCATTGTACTGATGTATTAATAACGCTTACGTCTGTCCTCTTCCTTACTCATTGTACTGATGTATTAATAACGCTTACTTCTGTCTTCTTCCTTACTCATTGTACTGATATATTAATAACGCTTACTTCTGTCCTCTTGCTTACTCATTGTACTGATGTATTAATAACGCTTACATCTGTCCACTTTCTTACTCATCTCATTGTACTGATGTATTAATAACGCTTACTTCTGTCTTCCTCCTTACTCATTGTACTGATATATTAATAACGCTTACTTCTGTCCTCTTGCTTACTCATTGTACTGATGTATTAATAACGCTTACACCTGTCCTCTTTCTTACTCATCTCATTGTACTGTTGTATTAATAATGCTTACTTCTGTCCTCTTGCTTACTCATTGTACTGATGTATTAACAACGCTTACTTCTGTCCTCTTGCTTACTCATTGTATTGATGTATTAATAACGCCTACTTCTGTCTTCTTCCTTACTCATTGTACTGATATATTAATAACGCTTACTTCTGTCCTCTTGCTTACTCATTGTACTGATCTATTAATAACGCTTACTTCTGTCTTCTTGCTTACTCATCTGTCCTCTTGCTTACTCATTGTACTTCTGTCCTCTTTCTTACTCATTGTACTGATGTATTAATAACGCTTACTTCTGTCCTCTTGCTTACTCATTGTACTGATGTATTAATAATTCTTACTTCTGTCCTCTTTCTTACTCATTGTAGTGATTGATATATTAATAACGCTTACTTCTGTCCTCTTGCTTACTCATTGTACTGATGTATTAATAACGCTTACTTCGTCCTCGTTCTTACTCATTGTAATGATGTATTAATAATGCTTACTTCTGTCATCTTGCTTACTCATTGTACTGATGTATTAATAACGTTTACTTCTGTCCTCTTGCTTACTCATTGTACGGATGTATTAATAACGCTTACATATGTCCTCTTTCTTACTCATCTCATTATATACTGATATATTAATAACGCTTACTTCTGTCTTCTTTCTTACACATTGTACTGATGTATTAATAATGCTTACTTCTGTCCTCTTCCTTACTCATTGTACTGATGTATCAATAACGCTTACTTCTGTCCTCTTGCTTACTCATTGTACTGATGTATTAATAACGCTTACATCTGCCCTCTTTCTTACTCATCTCATTGTACTGATGTATTAATAACGCTTACTTCTGTCTTCTTCCTTACTCATTGTACTGATATATTAATAACGCTTACTTCTGTCCTCTTGCTGACTCATTGTACTGATGTATTAATAACGCTTACTTCTGTCCTCTTGCTTACTCATTGTACTGATGTATTAATAACGCTTACATCTGTCCACTTTCTTAATTATCTCATTGTACTGATGTATTAATAACGCTTACTTCTGTCTTCCTCCTTACTCATTGTACTGATATATTAATAACGCTTACTTCTGTCCTCTTGCTTACTCAATGTACTGATGTATTAATAACGCTAACACCTGTCCTCTTTCTTACTCACCTCATTGTACTGATGTATTAATAATGCTTACTTCTGTCCTCTTGCTTACTCATTGTACTGATGTATTAACAACGCTTACTTCTGCCCTCTTGCTTACTCATTGTACTGATGTAATAATAACGCTTACTTCTGTCTTCTTCCTTACTCATTGTACTGATATATTAATAACGCTTACTTCTGTCCTCTTGCTTACTCATTGTACTGATATCTTAATAACGCTTACTTCTGTCTTCTTGCTTACTCATCTGTCCTCTTGCTTACTCATTGTACTGATGTATTAATAACGCTTACTTCTGTCCTCTTGCTTACTCATTGTACTGATGTATTAATAACGCTTACTTCTGTCCTCTTGCTTACTCATTGTACTGATGTATTAATAACGCTTACTTCTGTCTTCTTCCTTACTCATTGTACTGATATATTAATAACGCTTACTTCTGTCTTCTTGCTTACTCATCTGTCCTCTTGCTTACTCATTGGACTGATGTATTAATAACGCTTACTTCTGTCCTCTTGCTTACTCATTGTACTGATGTATTAATAACGCTTATTTCTGTCCTCTTGCTTACTTATTGTACTGATGTATTAATAACGCTTACTTCTGTCTTCTTCCTTACTCATTGTACTGATATATTAATAACGCTTACTCATTGTACTGATGTATTAATAACGCTTACGTCTGTCCTCTTGCTTACTCATTGTACTGATGTATTAATAACGTTTACTTCTGTCCTCTTGCTTACTCATTGTACTGATGTATTAATAACGCTTACGTCTGTCCTCTTGCTTACTCATTGTACTGATGTATTAATAACGCTTACTTCTGCCTCTTCCTTACTCATTGTACTGATGTATTAATAACGTTTACTTCTGTCCTCTTGCTTACTCATTGTACTGATGT
>JAWPHD010021782.1:0-27170 GCA_037043455.1 Cyrtodaria siliqua
AATCTGCTACATATATATATAATGGACTGTTCTTTCTTTGAATTTAAGACCGTTCCATTTAAGTTACTCAGCAGGCTGATCTGGTTTACAATGGACGCAAAGGCTATTATAGGTCGTGCTTAGGCGAGTGTCGTTAAGGACTGAAAAGATAAAAGTACCAGTTTATGTCCACCTGATCGTCTTCTCAAACTTGCCAGTCATATGCCCCCCCATATCTTTATGAGCTTGTCTGCAGCTGAAATTAAAACAAACAAGAAATGTCTGGGAGTCGGATGAATTCCAGTTAGTTCGCCCTTATTAGTGGCCCAAAATTTATATTTATTGGTTTAGAAAGTTATGGATAATCAAATATGACATAAAGTCGAACAAACCTTGGATGAGACACAAAATAATGAAATATGACAAACGGACAAAAAACCTTGACCGTGAAGGTAATAACTGGCAAACTGTAGGCAACATACCTTCTTATTGTGCTTAACATTTTCATAATGTTGAAGAGATTCCGTTGAGTGATACTGAAGGTATGACTGGGATAGAAAACAAGATTAATCATCAAACGAATGAAGGGTTCAATTATACCCTAATAGGTCTTCCCCAGCGATGGCATACAAATTGTTATTGCATACCGGATAAGGTTATCCGCATTTTACATCGGTGATTGAAAGTCTAATCTTACACATGGGGGAAGATAAAAGTCGCATTTGCATGACGTCAATGTGTAAATAAACAGGAAAAATGTTAGTCGTTGGCAACGTCAACGTGCAGAAATGTAAATGATATGCAAGAAAAAGAATCAATCATGGGTATCTGTTTCATATAGGGAAATTCCAACCCTCGATATAACTGTTATAATAATAACCAATAAAAACAATTACACCTCATGTTGGAATTCCCTATCTTCACCGAATACCCATGAAAGATCCTTATATTAAACATGTTAATGGCTCACACCAACACACTATATGGGCTCCTCCAAGAGACAGGAAGAGGAAACACAGGAACTTGACACAAGTTTTGCTTATCAATAAACAGATTCCTCATATTAAAGAAAGATGAAAGAAAATAGAATAGAACCTCAAACATTAAATCTCTGACTAGAAGAAAGTCAACTTCAAATAGTATAAGCTCTTTGACAACAGTGAAGATATTAAATTGTTCAAGCTTTTTGACAACAGTAAAGATATTAAATTGTACAAGCTTTTTGATGACAGCGAAGATATTAAATACTACAGTAACAAGCTCTTTGATGACAAAGAAGACATTCTGAAGACTTGAAAGACCTGCAAGTTATTTGATGACAGGGAATACTTTAAATACTGCAAGTTCTTTGATGACAGTGAAGATATTAAACACTAAAAGCTCTTTGACACAGTGAATATCTTAAATAGAACAAGCTCTCTGATGACAGTGAAGACAATAAATACTGCAGTAACAAGCTCTTTGAAGACAATGACGATTTTAAAGAATACAAGCTGTTTGACGACAGTAAAGACTTTAAATACTACAAGCTCTTTGATCACAATGAAGACATTAAACACTACAAGCTCTTTGATCACAATGAAGACATTAAACACTGCAAGCTCTTTGATCACATGAAGACATTAAACAAACACTGCAAGCTCTTTGATCACAATGAAGACATTAAACACTGCAAGCTCTTTGATCACAATGAAGACATTAAACACTGCAAGCTCTTTGATCACAATGAAGACGTTAAACACTGCAAGCTCTTTGATCACAATGAAGACGTTAAACACTGCAAGCTCTTTGATCACAATGAAGACGTTAAACACTGCAAGCTCTTTGATCACAATGAAGACATTAAACACTGCAAGCTCTTTGATCACAATGAAGACATTAAACACTGCAAGCTCTTTGAAGACAAGTGTAGGCTTAAAATATTACAAACTTTCGGACGACATTGCAGCTGAATGCGAACACCAACATATATTAAAGTAAGCGAGCTTTAACATGACGTTTCTGATGCTGAGTTCTACCACTTCCGGTCGAATCATTATCGAAGAATATAGAATTGTGTTATTACATTCCCAGTTGCATATGACTAACCATAATAATACATGAATACTTGCTTACATGAGCTAGCAAGCGGCTAAACTTAACCAAATTCAATGATACTTACATGAGCTAGCGAGCCACTCTCCACTGGCCCTAAACCTGACCAAATTCAATGATACTTACATGAGCTAGCAAGCCACTCTCCACTGGGACTAAACTTCACCGATGATACAGCTTTGGTGTGACCTGCTAGTGTGAACTTTAGGGAGTAATTGGGTTTCTGTAAATAGACAAGTGCATGGTGAGTTACAGAGATACATGTATACAACGTGCGATGCGCTAAAGTGAACCTCAGGTAGTTGGGTTTCTGGGAAGACCAATTCATGGCAAGTTACATAGATAGCATGAACTTTAGGGAGTACCGGTAGTTGTTTCTGTAAGGCCATCCTTAAAAAAATATTTGTTTGCTGTGCTCCGACCCTGAATTTTTTAAGTGGGTAGGTAGGTTGTTGTTGTTTTTCCACAGTCCTGGTTAAGCATTTTTACAAATCATAATTTCCTATCTCAATGTATTATAATGCAGTCTGTGGATAACCTCATTAATATCTCTTTACGAATAATTTTTTAGTAAAAGTGAAAAAAAAAAACTTCCGAAAAGGCTACAAAAAGAATATCGGTCGCTGCCTTTTTAGATGGTCGGTCGGAGCACAGCAAACAAACACTTTTTTAAGGATTGCTTAAATATACAAATCATGGTGAGTTACAGAGCTCTGCAAAGAAACATAAAAAGGCCCGGTTTAGAGATATTACACGTGACATGCTAGCATAAACTCAAGGGAGTAGTTGGGTTTCTGTCAATAAAGTGCATGGTGTGTTAGAGAGATATATAACAAAATAGTATAGAGATACTAGTTCTTCATTCATCTAAAATATTTATCCATGTGACACGCCATAAACTATTACTTCCAGTGAGAAGAAGAAATTATCTGTCAGAAGATTAACTCTGCTCCCATTTAAAGGCAGAATATGCTTACAGGGATCACTCTAGGCCTCGATTCCGTGATATTCTCGCATTAAAATCTCAAAAATCGCATGAAAAAAAAGACAAATGGAACAAATTGTCGCATCGAAGTCGGGAAATCCATTTTCACCATGTCCGTTCGTAATGAAAAGATATTTATTTATATTTCATTTCAAATCTCATGTAAGTTTGTTCAGATCCATTTATTCGCGATTAAAACATATAATAAAATGAGAAAATATCAAATTATTCGAAAATCACATGAAAAAAATCAAAGCGAGATTGTTATGTCGTTAAACTTCCGGTTCGCTTTCCCTTTGCAGTGTCAAAGTAAATCGATTATGAATAAACATGGCCATTTTTATAACAATTCATCAGCTTCTAGTAATCTCTGACCATTATCCTCCGATCTATAATGATTTGATGCAATTAATTATGAAAATGGTGAATGTCTCATTAAAATCAATCAAATGGGACATTTTGTCTAATTGAAATTCAATCCTAGTGTGATCCCTGGCTTAGGTGTGGGTGGGGGTGGGGGTCAGGGCCTTAAAAATAGGGTCAGTCGGAAGACCAGAAACAATCCTTTAATTTTTTTTGCTAACAGTTTAATTTGGCACAATTTCTTCCATTTGTTACCATGTCCAATCCAGTATGAATATGCTTCATCTTTCACTATGCTCAAAACATGCTATGATGTACAGTACATATATGCGAAGTATGGACAATATTTACACTAAGAGTCAGTCGTCTTATTTGTGAATTTCCTAAATAAACTTAACACCAAACCTTTTAGAGAATTTGGATCCTTTCCAGACTCTGAGGAAAAACTATGATGTATTCAGTATTTAACTACAACAATTAATAAATAAATGTTAAGACAAAACCTTTGTGCAGTTGTGAGTGAAAAGGGTCTTACCATTGGTTGTGATGATGACTTGGGTGTGGTGGAGGCGGTACTGGATTGGATGGTTGTAGGCGTGTGGGTCATGTCTGACTGGCTTGTCAGTGGGGGCTTCACATCTACTGCCTCGTTGGCAGGTTTATTGTTCATGTCACTGGACATGGTGTCCGCTAGCTGATTTATCTGAAATACAATTTAAAAGATAAGTCACAGGCACACAAGACGAAGAGAGGGATGGAAATTGGAGTGGGAAGATGTTTTGCCACCTCCTCACCACCACCAACACAAAATGTTGTCAAATTTGTGCTGATCCCTCAAAAATGAGCACGTGTTTGGAAATTCTACTCTCCCAGGGCATAAAACAAACCAGGTTCAATTGACCTCTACAGTATCTGAAACATTCCAACACCACTGTGTTTGAATTTGTTTGACATGTAACATATATTTCAGCACAAATGTTGTCTTTTGCCTTATGTTTTTTCTGGATCATTTAAGCCTGGATGTACTTATGCGGCAGATTTAAATTTCATTTTCAAGTCTACAGGACAGGCTGAAATTTTTTGTTTGACGGAACAATTTTTTGTCTAACCAAAAAGTTAAAGACATGTTTTTTTCGTTAAAGCATAATAAAATGATTGGTCAGTGACCCACTGACTAAAATGCAGCAACCCAACTTTATTATTATTATTATCATCATTTTTCCTTCATTATTTTAAGATGGCGCCGCAAATCACGGTCTAAAAAATACCTGGCCCCAAGAATTAACCTCCAACAATTGAAATGTGCTCTTATAAATCGATCAATTTTAATCAAGGGAGAGAACTTTTTATTTATCAACAAATACGTTTTCAAATTTCACGCAATAAAAACACAATTTCTGGTTGGATTTTAGTTTTAAAAATGACCTAACACTCAGAGAGACTAAAGGGAAATTAACTAGCGATAACATGAGATTTCTGAATGTTATTTTTAACTAGATGGGTGTTCCGCGGTCAGTATAACAAGGTTTTTTGGAACCAGATAAATGACCTCGACATTCTGGCCTGATAAAAGTTTTCGAGAAGAAAAAATTGAGTATTCAGGGTTCGACACTAACTTTTTTAAACGGGTAGTCCGCAGGACTAGTGACTTTAAAAATCTAATAGTCCTCCTGAGAACTAGATGGTCCTTCCAAAAAACGGTGTATTTAGCAACAAAAAAAACAGGTGTATAACAGGAGACAAACTTCAAAGTGAACAGTGCCAAAAACCCTTTTCGTCTTGAAGATACCAACTGAAATCGTAAAACTTATTTATTTTTTTTCGATTTCTCCCCAGGCAGACTTTCATCAGATTTAGATGCATTTTCAACCCTAACCAACTTGACAAATGTTGATCGAATGCAATATTATTCTGGTCTTCGTTTCATTTTTATTGAAAAATACTAATTATTCGACAATTACCCCAAACTTATTTTTCAGTCATACCCGCATTGAGTAACAAAACACAAAATCATTACCTTATCCCAGGGAGTAAGTATACAGGGAGGAGTAACAGGTTCATAAACGCTCTAGTTTATCGATTTATGCTGTCGCGCTTGAACGCTGCCATTTACTATTTTATCGATACAGGTAAATCGATCATAAGCGCTTTAAATTTGAAAAGTTAAAATTTCAGCCAACCTCGCAAATTAGGCAGTTTTTACAGCCTCTTTTTTTACGGCTTTCTGTTATAATCAACATCACGAAATTACCTACTTGACAAAGATAAATATGTCTACTATTCACTTTTTGTTATTATTAATGCCTAATATAACCCATACTTTATATCTCGTTTGCAATAGCTCCATACCATTTTTAATTTTAACGGAACCGTCTGGTAATGTGCTTTTATACATGCAAACAAATACACGCTCTGTATCAGAGGACACAGTGTGAATAAATAATACTTATGTTTACATTTCGCACCTTTATTGAGTTTGTAAGTGTAATAATTTATAAAAATTTGCTGTTTTTCACACACGTGCGAAACAACTGGAAGTAGTCATTTTCACGCAGTAGTGAAACACACGCGCGAAAACATAAAACGGCAAAACGTTCCGTTTCTCCTCCCTATATACCTACTCCCTGCTAATCCATAGACATAGATAAGTTATTGATGGCTATGACTAATTGTAGGATTCAATACATTTCCGTTGATTTCTCTTGTCTATAAAGCAATCACAAACAAACTCGCTTTATACCAAACACATCTCTTTATTTCCTAATTAGCCGTCGATAAAACACACAATAGAAGTTTGCGCTTTTGCTTATTGACGACCGCCGCAAATATTCTTTACAACTCACTGTGCCGATGTCAATCATACAATTATAACCGCCTTTAAAATTTATTTATCGCTGGAGAAATCATTTTCAAAGTATCTTGTCTAATCATAACCCTGCCCTTGCGTAGTAGTTTGTAGTACGATTTTTAATTATTCACCAAACTGAAAAATACGACGGCTTTGATTGGTTTACTTAAATAGAATGCGCACATGATCTAATCACGTGATCGTTTAACGAGCAAACATGTCGGTTATATTCACATCTCGCAAACCGACAATGATCGATAATTAGGCTATTGCCCTGATTAGATAAGAGTCAGGTTGTTATTTAATGGTAATGGGGTTAAATAAGTTACTTGTGAAACACGCGCTGATCGTGTTATTTAGAGGGTTTTGTTAATTATGAGGTTAATCACATTTGAAATTGCCGAAAATCACCGGAAAATGACGGCGACTCAAATTTCGCCCCACATGGATAGAAAAGCGAAGTCAGCCAAATTAAGCGACCCCTAATCGAGTGACCCCGGCCCTATATTAGGAATGTGTATTTTACGGCCGTAATATCTATAATGGGGCTCGAAAAATTACTAGTCAGACGGACTAGCCAACTTTCACTTTAGGTAGTCCTCCTGAAAAACAGGTGGGCACAGGACTAGCGGACTAGCGTTAGTGTCGAACCCTGGTATTTAACCCATATAATGACCTTCAGTGTGCCCTTATCCTTTATATTTTAGTATGGCCATGTCAATGTTGTCATGACAAGTGTATATTAAAAGAATTGATGAAGAAATAAAAAGAATTGAGAAAGTTATAGCCAACGTTAAGTTTTCTTGGAAGAAAAGAAAAAAAGAGTATTTAACGCATATAATGACCTTCAGTGTGACCTTGACCTTTATATTTTAGTATGGTCATGTCGATGTTGTCATGATGAGTATATATTGAAAGTTTGATGAAGAAATATCAAGAAATGAAAAAGTTATAGGCAACGTTAAGTTTTTGTGAAGAAGAAATTCAGTATTTAACCCATGTAATGACCTTCAGTGTGATCTTGACCTTTATATTTTAGTATGGTCATGTCGATGTTGTCATGATGAGTAAATATTGAAAGTTTGATGAAGAAATATCAATAAATGAGAAAGTTATAACCAACGCTAAATTTTCATGAAGAAAAAAACGATTATTTAACCCCATATAATGACCTTCAGTGTGACCTTGACCTTTATATTTTAGTATGGTCATGTCGGTGCTGTCATGATGAGTATATATTGAAAGTTTGATGAAGAAATATCAAGAAATGAGAGTTATAGCCACCGTTAAGTTTTCGTGAAGAAAAAACTGAGTATTCAACCCATACAATGACCTTCAGTGTGACCTTGACCTTCATATTTTAGTATGGTCATGTTGAAGTTGTCATGATGAGTATATATTGAAAGTTTGATCAAGAAATATCAAGAAATTAGAAAGTTATAGCCAACGTTAAGTTTTCGTGACGGACTGACTGACTGACGAACGACAAAGTGATTCCTATGTCTCTTTTTTTTCCTGAAAAGGCGACACAAAAATGTTCTGGCCGACTAATGGGAATTTGCTGACGGACATTCCAAAGATTTGCCTGTCATGTCCGACGGTTTTCGCGGAGACTTGTCTCTCCAGGTCATTATTTAATTGCGGCAAAAAAGTCATTTTGAATTGCTGTGAAGTATTTTTTGTCGGAGCTATAGTCACTCCGAAAAGTAAAATACTGTTTACACGCCCGATTACCGGCAGCCGTAGGTACAGTTCGGCAGCCGTAGGTACAGTTCCCGGTAAAAAAAAACAAGAGGCCCAAGAGGGCCTGTGGACGCTCTACTGGCTCAAGATAAAGTTTATAAATAAGAGGGCCATATGTCTTTTCAAAAATCATTCAACCAGAACATGGCAATGACAGGTGCAACTAGGCTTAGTACTGATCATTCTCGCCAAGATTTGCTGAAATCTGGCGAAGAGTTCAAAAGAGACTAATCTGGACAAAGTTTGTGTATTAAAACATTTAAAGGGTCACAACTCTGCCAAAAATCATTCAACCGAAATATGACGACGATATGCACAACTAGGGTGGATACTGATCATCCTTGTCAAGTTTCGTCTATATCCAGCCAGGGGTTCAGGAGAACTAGCCCGAAAAAAAATTGTGGTATCAAAATCCTTTAAAGGGCCATAACTCTCCCAAATATCTGTAAACCGGAACGTGACAATGACATGCACAACTAGGCTTGGTGCTGATCATCCCTGCAAAGTTTCATTGAAATCTGGCGAGGGGTTCAGGAGAAGTAGATCAAAGTTTGTGTATTAAAACATTTAAAGGGCCATAATTCTGCCAAAAAAATCATTTAACCGGAATACTTCAATGATTTGCACAAAAAGACATGGAATTGATCATCCCTAAAAAGCTTCGTTTAAATCCGGCAAGAGGTTCAGGAGAACTAGTCAGAACAAAGTTTGTGTATTAAAACCTTTAAAGGGCCCTAACTCTGCCAAAAATCATTCAACCGGAACACGGCGATGATGTGCACAACTAGATATAGAATCGATCATCCCTAAAAAGTTTCGTTTAATCCGGCCAGGGGTTCAGGAGAACTAGTCAGAACATAGTTTGTGTATAAAAACCTTTAAAGGGCTATAACTCTGCCAAAATCATTCAACTGGAACACGGTGACTATGTACAACTATGCTTGGTACTGATCATCCCTGCAAAGTTTCAATGAAATCCGGCCAAATGAAGGCCCTTTCCTGTAAATGAGGCCAAGATATAGCATATTTCAGAAAATCAAGGGCCATGACTCCGATGTAAATGGTCCAATCTGGATGGTTTTCGAACTCGTCCAAGCTTTCATTGATATTAACAATCTGGTAAGTTTCTTAAAGATCGGATGAAAGATGAAGGCCCTATTGTCTTAATGAGGCAAAATATAGTATTTTTAACTAAATCAAGGGCAATAACTCCGCTGTTAATGGTCCGATCTAGCTGGTTTTCAACCATGTCCGAGCTTTTATTCATATTAACAATCTGTGCAAGTTTGGTAAAGATCAAATAATAAATGAAGGTGCTAGAGTGTTCACAAGGCTTAATATGGCATTTTTCAGCAAAACAAGGGTCATAACTCCGTTGAAATTATTTCGATATTGCCGGTTTTCGAACTTTTTCAAGCTTTCATTGATATAAAGACACTGGCAAAGTTAAGTAAAGATCCGATTAATATTGAAGGCCCTAGAGTGTTCACAAGGCAGAAAATAGCACTTTTCAGAAAAAAACAAGGGCCATAACTCTAGTGTTACCGATCTGATTTAGCTGGTTTTCGAACTAGTTCGAGCTTTCATTGATATTAACAATCTGTGCAAGTTTGGTAATGATCAAATAATAAATGAAGGTGCTAGAGAGTTCACAAGGCTTAATATGGCATTTTTCAGCAAAACAAGGGCCATAACTCCGGTGAAATTCTTCTGATCTGGCTGGTTTTCGAACTTGTCCGAGCTTTCTTGATATTAACAACCTGTTAAAGTTTGGTAAAGATCGGATGAAAAATGAAGGCCCTATGGTGGTAACAAGACAAAAGTTAACGACGGACAACTCGCCATCCCATAAGCTCTGCTGGCCGGCCAGCAGAGCTAAAAACTAGTTTCAAAAGGGTAAGTAAATCTAGTGTTATGACTTGTTAGCCTTTAACTATTAGAAAAGTGAATCGGCCATTTAATTTGGAAGGAATATTGTGTACGTCACCTGATTCCCGTGAAATTTGAACCTAAATTATGCGAGTTACGGTAGGTTTAATGCTGAAATTAAGCTAAAAAATGTGATTGTAGAAAGTTAGAGACCTGGTACTCGGTAAATAGTCCTGTTTAAGAGATTTCAGACATACTGCCATAAAATATAATCTTTCCTGAATTAACAGTCCAAATTTTAGCCCACAGAACACTTTATTAAAATAATTGTGGGTTTTTAAAACTCGACCGGGTATTGAAAAATGGCAGGAGTACGATACAGTTCCATTATTTATTGGCAGGTAGCTAGTAGTTCCGAAAAATGACAGGAGTATGGTACAGTTCCAAAAACATTGGACGCTAAAGTCTTTTCTCCTTTGGTAGGTCAAGCAGACGTTCAAAACAATCTCAAATGAAACCACCATTTCGAACAATTTACGGGGCCTAATTACGTCATAATGCGAATCCCACAGTTACATCACCAAAAGCTTACATTTTTTGTTTTATGCCCCAAAAAAATATTTTCTTTTCGTATTATTAATAATAAAATAATTGTGTTATGGATAAGCACAGAAATATTTTCTAATATATTCAAGAATAATTTTGGATTCGTATTATGACGTAATTCGGCCTAAACCAGTTCAAAATGGCGGTTTCATTTGTAAAGTCTGCTTGTGCTGATAACAAGTGGCGAAATACTCGTTGCTATGTGACTTTCTTGTGATACGGACTATGCAAACTGATAAAATTTAGATTTATTTACAGATCGGTGCATTACGTTAACTGATTGCGATTTGAAGCTGGAATACTGCGTCGAAATTAAAAGAAACCTGATTTCTGTAAAATTCATTTGTTTACCACGGGGACCAAGACAAATGACGAGCACTTTGAAATTGCACTTTGGTGACTTCGAACTCTGATATCTCAGCAAATTTACAAGGGATTGTAGGAAGAAATGTATTGTTGGATAACACCAAAATTTCCCATTCATATCCTTTATGTCCCCCGTCCACTACAGCCCCGATGCTTTGCGGAAGGGTTGCCGATAAAATTTTACTTGTTTCGGGAACCTTTCGGGATCATTTATCAAAATTATGGGCGGAGCTTTGCCGTCGGGCTCGTTCGGCATGTATTCGTGGAGTGGCATACGAAAGATTGCCGTACAAACGCCGAAACCTATCCGAAGTAGCCGAACGCAGCCCCGAAGAATGCCGAATGTTCCGGAATTGCCTCCCGATTGTTTCCCGATCGTGCGGAAAGGTTGCGGTAACATTGCAGAACATGCTGAATAGTTGCCGAACTACTGCCGATAGAATGCTGAAATGTTGCCGATTGGAAGTCAAGGTATATAAACGATGCCGAACTACTATTTTGTTATCAGTTGCTAGTTGGACACCATGGATGCTAGAGGCCTTCACCTTGCTCTTCAGTATCAAATACAAGCTGAAACGGATGCCATGCTTGCCTTGGCATTGTACTTAAGACAGAAAAGAAGAAGACGGCATCGATGGTGGGTCCGCCCCTGGCTCACAGACGACAGGAGGCTTCATTATGGACAGTACAATACTCTAATGCAGGAACTCCGGAATGAAGATGTTACCTCGTTCAAAAGATATTTGAGGATAACACCAACAATGTTTGATGACATTCTCACGCGACTGACTCCTCGCATCCTGAAAAAGGACAGAAGGTTCCGTAACGCCCTTCCTGCTGGCCTAAAGCTTGCGGTGACGCTACGGTACATGGCATCTGGGGACACGTACGCATCTTTGGCGTTCGACTTTCGTGTTGCTTCTGAAAGTGTATGTCATTTTGTTCCAGAAGTGTGTACTGCACTGGTTCAGGAGTATAAGGATGAAGTTTTGGCTATTCCCAATACTCCCGAGGCTTGGAGTGAAGTGGCCGATCAATTTGAGAGAAGGTGGAACATGCCCCATACCCTTGGTGCACTCGACGGCAAACACATCGAAATAAGGAAGCCACCTGGTTCGGGAAGTTTGTATCACAATTACAAAGGCTTCTTCAGCATAGTCCTTATGGCGTTAGTTGATGCCAACTATAAGTTCCTCTGGGGCTGGCGGACTGGTGTATTTCATGCCTAATCTCTTCTTGGGTAGCTTGCTCTTACCTCGCACCATGACTATATATATGTGCGTGTTAAATTTACAACAACAAAAAGTCGATGTTGTCACTTCGAAAACTATCAGGAAACTGACGACAAACTGCTTCTGCAGGACTACTCGGGGTGGTTAAACGATTACGAAGCCTCGCAGAAGGCTTTCCGAAGATGCCGAGTTAATGACGACGGGTTCCCGAACGTCCAGAAGGGTTGCGGATGGTTTGCCGATGATCCCGAAGCCGTCTCGAATAAAACATTTGGCGTCCAAATTTTAAAACTTTTAAAATTTGGATGCCGAATGTTTTTCGATCCCGAAGTGCCAAGAATCATGAAGAATGTTTCCAGAAGTGTTGAGGAATGACACAGAACGGTTACAGAACATCGCGAAGACTTGCCGAAACATCCCGATTTTCCGAATTCCACATTCGGGAACCCTTCGGGATACAAGTGGACGGGGGGGTATAATAGACAATTATAATCATGATAATAACAGAAGGCAAATAATTCATAACTTTCACATCCGGTCAACTTCCGGTAGGTCAAGATATTCAGTAGGTGAAAATAAAGGGGTTTACTCGGACTTTATCCTTAATCTTAATATGAAAAATAATAAATATTAGACCATGATTTAAATTAAATGTATCCATATTGGTGTTTTACATAGATGTACACAAAAAATAAAGCTTTTACTATAATTATTACTACAAACAAGTTTAATATAAAGGGCTTAAGTCAGATGAGCACCAACGATAAACACCGAGTTTACCCCCTCCCAGAATGTGGAGGTCTTTTATTTTATTGATCACTGATTGGTCAAATTATTTTGATGATGTCATGTGAGTTATGAATAAAAGATACAGATAAGGTAGCGCCGTGGTGTAATGGTTAGCAATGCGGCTTAGTAACCCAGGGATCGCGCGTTCAATCCCAGCCAGGACCGAATTTGGGTTAATTATCGAAATATTTCAAAAAGTATTTCCTACCTTACCAGTCCTTCGGATGAGACTTTAAAACCGAGGTCTGCTCGCTAAAATACTTAGTGCAATACAGCGAGGTTAAAAATAAACGCTTATACGCACGCAGATACAGTTTCCTGTGAATGGTTTTTAGCTCTCACTCTCAGAAACAAGTCATTTCAGCCAGAAAAAATGTTTTAATCACAAAAAAGTTAGGGTTTATATATTTGGGAACTCCTTTGGACTACACCAGGCATGAATACCACATTGATTTACTCCCTGTAGGCCTAGAAGTAAAAATAACACTCAATTCTATAGGGAATACCCCACCCACTAGAAAAACGCAAGAGGGACATGTGTGGTGCCTCTCGGTAGACAAACGCTGTATGTATTTACCATAGTGACCCATTATACTTACGAGCAATTATACGAATGTATCATATATTCGCTAAATGGATTTAACTATAATTTAGTAGGAACAGTTTCAAGACATTTGTTTGTTTTGATATTTCATTCCCGCAAACTTCCCACATGCAGTATGAGCATGCGCAGTTAAAGCTTCCGTCAAGTTTATCATTCGGGGCCTAGATCGGAACTGCGTTAACCAAATAATTGGCGTGACGTTTAATCAAGGTGTTTCTGTATATATAAACTGGTTTAATGTAGTCGTTAATACAATATAAGTATTTATCATAATAACAATGTTATACATGCATGCATTCTTTACATAAGATATCTTCTTCTTCCACTTAAGAGCTGGGGTTCCTGATGGAACGTCAGTTAGCTCTGCGGGACTGCGCATGGTGAACTGGCACAACCCCAAAATGACTTATTTACAATTAAAAGTCTGTTAAAGATATATGACAATTTAGTTTACTCTAGGGATAATCTATTTGTACGGTCAGGGACTCACGGTAATCTATTTAGAGTTTTATATCAAGCATTTGAAAAAAAGAAAAAGAAAAAAAATGAAATAAAATTAGATAGGTTATGGAATGACCAACCAAAATATGAATATAAAGCACAACTACAAGATAATAGATATAAAGAAGACCTAGAGCTGGTGCAAGAGAGAGATAGTGGCCTACTACCAGAAGAGGATTTGTAAGTATTGATAAGTATTAAAGTTAAAACTTCGATGTATTAAATCTGAATCATTTTGACTTTAAAGGGGCACACGGCAATCTTTATTTTTTAAAAACTCACGGCGTCCCGTTAGTTTTTCTGCATAACTTGCATTTGTTCAATCATTAATATTAATTATAAGAATAGTATTAAGCAATTTGTTTTTGCATATTATTAATTGTTGGTATTATTGCACCAATAATATATTAAAACTTATATTATAATGAGACGAAATAGCAAATATTTAAAATTTTATTTATTTAAATGTAACCAGGGTAAAAGTAATATGATACTGGATATATAAATCGAGACAACCATGTCAAACACTTTAAGATTGCCGTGTGTCCCTTTAATATTGCTTGCATATAGATAAACAAAACATTGAGACAATTGTCTTTATTATTCTTCCAAAGTTGTAAATACATTATTGGTGCAATATAATAGAAATGGATAGGAATATGTAAAAACAATTTGCTTTGGCCTGTTCTAATAATTAATATTATGGATTGCAATATTTGCAAGTTATATTGAGAACTAACGGGACGACGCGGGCTTTAAACAAATTGCCATGCGTTCCTTTAAGCCCCTTTAAGCGCCTTTTAAGAAATAGACATCGATACCATGGTATTAGTGTATACTTGTAGAGTGCCAAGTCAGAGACGTAAATTTCTTAGATCTCTGCATATGTGTCATCTTCATTCCTGGTTTTACATAACGGACATATTCTGTTATTCAGCGCTACCTTCTTATGTCGCACTACCTCCATGGCTAACTCGTGGCAACTTCTTTCTCTGATATATGTACTGGATTCTTATATAAGAATGTAATTTGACCAGCATCGACTTACACAGCAGTCATGACTATGTAAAAGTTAAAAGCTTCAAACTATATATACGGTATATGGACAGCTGTCTAGTAAGTGCCTGCGATCACTCGTTGGCATATACCCAGGCTAGCTCTGAAGGCCTCCAGTGATGCAGTTTGACAGTTGGTTCCAATCTCGTATTGTACGCTGGAAAAAGTAATGACTTGAAGGGAATGTAGCGACACAGCCAAACCATCTTTATTATTGAGAGTTCTGAACAATTTGAATAAGAGTGAAAGAATTATCAAAATCGGATGATAAACAAAAAAGATATGAACATTTGAAGTTTCTGTTGAAACGAATATGGAAGCGGCCATTTTGAGAGCTATGACATCACGGTTCTAAATGACCATATATGGAATATTTATAAATATGAACATTTACTGATTTATATGGAAAAAATGACACAACTATGAAAAATATGTAATACCTAATGGCAATAATGATGTATATGACCAGTACACGTTTTTGCATTCATTCGCAATGTTTTTCTCAGTTTTAAATGATATTTATCAATATTCCATATATGGTAATATGGAACTATGACATCATAGTTCTAAAAATGGCGGCTCCCATATCCGTTTTAGAACAACCTTTAAATGGTCATATCTTTTTCGTTTATCATCCGATTTTGATAATATTTTCACCTTTTCCCAAGCTTTTCAGAACTCTCAATGAAATAGCTTGTTTGGCTGTGGCGCTACATTCCCTTTAAAGTCTCGTTCTGGCATATTTCCTGGAAAAGACGCCGAGACCTTTGTTCTGGCATCACTCTGCTGTATGTTTCTGGAACGGTCACTATCTACCAGTCCTTGTTCATTGTTCATTGTTATATACAGTACTGTGAGTCTGGAACGGTCAATATCTACCAGTCCTTGTTCATTGTTCATTGTTATATACAGTACTGTGAGTCTTGGAACGGTCAATATCTACCAGTCCTTGTTCATTGTTCATTGTTATATACAGTACTGTGAGTCTGGAACGGTCAATATCTACCAGTCCTTGTTCATTGTTCATTGTTATATACAGTACTGTGAGTCTGGAAAGGTCAATATCTACCAGTCCTTGTTCATTGTTCATTGTTATATACAGTACTGTGAGTCTGGAACGGTCAATAGCTACCAGTCCTTGTTCATTGTTCATTGTTATATACAGTACTGTGAGTCTTGGAACGGTCAATATCTACCAGTCCTTGTTCATCGTTCATTGTTATATACAGTACTGTGAGTCTGGAACGGTCAATATCTACCAGTCCTTGTTCATTGGTCATTGTTATATACAGTACTGTGAGTCTGGAACGGTCAATATCTACCAGTCCTTGTTCATTGTTCATTGTTATATACAGTACTGTGAGTCTGGAACGGTCAATATCTACCAGTCCTTGTTCATTGTTCATTGTTATATACAGTACTGTGAGTCTGGAACGGTCAATATCTACCAGTCCTTGTTCATTGGTCATTGTTATATACAGTACTGTGAGTCTGGAACGGTCAATATCTACCAGTCCTTGTTCATTGGTCATTGTTATATACAGTACTGTGAGTCTGGAACGGTCAATATCTACCAGTCCTTGTTCATTGGTCATTGTTATATACAGTACTGTGAGTCTGGAACGGTCAATATCTACCAGTCCTTGTTCATTGGTCATTGTTATATACAGTACTGTGAGTCTGGAACGGTCAATATCTACCAGTCCTTGTTCATTGTTCATTGTTATATACAGTACTGTGAGTCTGGAACGGTCAATATCTAGCAGTCCTTGTTCATTGTTCATTGTTATATACAGTACTGTGAGTCTGGAACGGTCAATATCTACCAGTCCTTGTTCATTGGTCATTGTTATATACAGTACTGTGAGTCTGGAACGGTCAATATCTACCAGTCCTTGTTCATTGGTCATTGTTATATACAGTACTGTGAGTCTGGAACGGTCAATATCTACCAGTCCTTGTTCATTGGTCATTGTTATATACAGTACTGTGAGTCTTGGAACGGTCAGTGGGAAAAAGAGAGGGGTTAATTAAACCAGGTTCTAGGATGCACCGAACCTCACACTTACCCTACTTCATCCCAATAAAACGGGACAGTGTAAATAAAGAAATCCCCGCCATGAACTATTCTCTAACCAACAAGGCAGCATTAAAAGGCAATATAAGTAAAACACAAAGATGATCGTGTATATATAAATACAAATCACAATAGCCTAGATAGCCACAAAGAAGGTACTCAATGATTTGGCAGAAGCCAGAGCAACAAGAGAATAAACCATTGAGGGCACGACAAGACAAGACTGCAGACAAACATCAAACGTCACTGTCCTTTTGGGCTTTGGGTAGACGTCACCCAAATGATCCTTTGATAAATGTTTTAACACGTTTAAGAAAGATAGTATGAACGTGGTCATGACAAAGGATCTTACGAAGTTTGTAAATCACGTCAAGATAGAAGTCAGGTTGTGATAGTCCTTGTCGCAGAAGAGTTCTTAAATACTTTTATATTTGGAAAGAAGATCAGGGTTACGATAATAAAATTTTGCAAATGTTTTACGAAGTTTATGGTAACGTTAGCCCTGAGCTTTTTAGTTAGGCAAAGATTACGAATATTAAAGTCCTCAACTCGAGTACAAGCTCTAGAAAAACGAATAAGTTGAGACACATAGATCCCATAAGAAGTTGCTCGGTGAAAATCCCCATCTAAATGGGGATAATTAACAATATCAAAATTAAAATCATTTCTCTTGTCGTAGATTTTGCAAATTATTTTACCATTTTCAATAGAGAGATGTAAACAGAGAAAAGAAGCGTTAGTATCAGAAATATTTTTTTGTCTATTCCTAGCAATGTTGTTGTTGAGTTCTACATATATACATGCATCTAGTGAATATATTATCGTGTTATTATTTTATTTTTTCTAAATATACAATCTGAAAATATTATATGAAATCATGTAATATATGAAAGCATATTTTTCTAGCATGTTACAACTACTTTGTGACATAACCTTTATATCTTAACATGTCTTTGTTTAAATGTTTCTGCCTAATAACTATTCTAATATTCAATGTAAGATTTAAAAGCGCTACTGACTTTTACATGACCGACATGATCAGTCATCAGATTTGTGTATGTTCAGTATTTTATACTGGGCTTTTGTTTCAATTCCAATCATCTATGAGTAGTTGAGCAATTACAACAATATGTTATAAATATTTATTTAATTAGAACTCATTTGAAACTAGTCAATGATTCATGTTAAACGTATTCCATGAGTAATATCAATTGTCCTCTCTATCATACATCAATTTTCCATAGTCATGTCTAGCAAGGGAGATAAAGCGAGATATTATATTGCCCTGTATACAGGGGAGATAACATGAATAGCATTACAACAGTTACCTGTTACAGTTTTTAGAAGCATGTTATGTTGGAATTAACATAGAAACTCAATGAAAAACATATAAAGTAATATTATAAAAGAGAGACATAATATTGTGAACTAATGGAATTAATGAACTTATATACAAAGTGGGAATCTTAATATACATAAAAATAACAGATGTTGGATTCATCAAGTCCAAACTAACTTATTTTTATGCCCCCGAAGGGTGGCATATAGTAGTCACACTGTCTGTCCGTTCGTCTGTACAATCGTGTCCGCTTCATAACTCTGATCATTATGGACGGATTTTCAAATAACTTCGCACAATTGCTCACCACAACAAGACGACGTGTCGCGCACAAAATCCAGGTCCGTGGCTCCAAGGTCAAGGTCATACTTAGAGGTCAAAGGTCAACATTTCGTTCGTCTGTACAATTGTGTCCGCTTCATAACTCTGACAATAATGGATGGATTTTCAAATAACTTCGCACAATTGGTCACCACAACAAGACGACGTGTCGTGCACAAAATCCAGGTCCGTGGCTCCAAGGTCAAGGTCATACTTAGAGGTCAAAGGTCAAAATCCGTTCGTCTGTACAATAGTGTACGCTTCATAACTCTAAAAATAATGAACGGATTTTCAAATAACTTCGCACAATTGCTCAACACAACAAGACCACGTGTCGCGCACAAAATCCAGGTCCGTGGCTCCAAGGTCAAGGTCACACTTAGAGGTCAAAGGTCAAAACAAAGTGCTTTCTTGTCCGGTTAATAACTCTGACATTCATGTACATATTTTCAAATAACTTGGCACAATTGCTCACCGCAACTAGACGACGTATCGCGCACAAAACCTAGGTCCGTGGCTCCAAGGTCAAGGTCACACTTAGAGGTCAAAGGTCAAAACAAGTGCTTTCGTGTCCGGTTAATAACTCTGACATTCATGGACAGATTTTCAAATAACTTTGCACAATTGCTCACCACAACTAGACGACGTGTCGCGCACAAAACCTAGGTCCGTGGCTCCAAGGTCAAGGTCACACTTAGAGGTCAAAGGTCAAAACAAGTGCTTTCGTGTCCGGTTAATAACTCTGACATTCATGGACAGATTTTCAAATAACTTTGCACAATTGCTCACCACAACTAGACGACGTGTCGCGCACAAAACCTAGGTCCGTGGCTCCAAGGTCAAGGTCACACTTAGAGGTCAAAGGTCAAAACAAGTGCTTTCGTGTCCGGTTAATAACTCTGACATTCATGGACAGATTTTCAAATAACTTTGCACAATTGCTCACCACAACTAGACGACGTGTCGTGCACAAAACCCAGCTTGCCTTCAATTATATTCAAGAATCTGATGATGAACATTTTGTAATATTTTCTGATTCCCTTTCATCTCTAAAGGCACTGGAAACATGATAATTCTCTCATAGTTTATAATGTTATTATTTTCTGCTGGCTTCCAAGCCATTTCGGAATACGTAGGAATGCTAAGGCAGCATTGGATTTACATATATCTAATACCAAATTACCGTACACATATCTTGTATTAACACATCTATTCGTAACTCTTGGCAAGCCGCTTGTGATTTGTCAGTGAACAATAAACTCCAGTCAATTAAACCGTTACTCGGAGAATGGCGTCCTTCTAGTAGATTCATTCGTTGAGAAGAAGTTATTCTAGCCCGGTGCAGGATAGGACATACACGTTATACTCATTCATATTCATTACAAGGTGAAAAATCACCAGAATGTATACCCTGTTTTGCACCGTTAACGGTCAAACATATCTTGTTGGAATGTGTAGACTTTGATCCTATGCGGCAAAGGTATTACGCAGTTAATACTATGAGCGAGTTATTTGATACTATAGATTTTAGTCTTGTTTTAGACTTCTTAAAAGAAATCAAACTGTATAATTCATTGTAAAATATTTTTTATATTTGCATTTACTTGTTAAGACGCCATTTGACGGGCATTTGTTGCCCTACATATAGATAGTTACTACGTTTACCATATCATCTCTCGATGGGAGTAGGGTTGAGAAACTAGCTACCCGGTCTGTCACGGCGCAGACCCAGTTAACATGGCCAGTAGACTCCGACAAGTTTACTAATATTCCATTCTCTGTTCAGAAATCCTCTAAAACATCTTCAGCCTCTCAAACTGTGGTCCTCTTAAATAAATATAGATATACAAATCGAACAGGAAAAGTAGTATTCAAGGACGACAGTTAACACAAACACACACAGAAACAAAGAACAACTTCAAAGACGAATAAAAGGTCAAATAAGACGTCACAAACACAAAAAGGGTTGACTCTTCTCTAACCAACTCTTCTTCTGAAAAGTGTATACCCAATTTTCTGAAAAATAAGAAACTAAAAGAACATAAGAATCTGAACTTCAAGTCGAAAAATTTGCAGAAATACAATAAACTGTTCACTCTCAAAGAACTTCGAGAATCCCTTAAAAGGCTCATGATACATCAGCTGGTCCTGATGATATCCATTATCAATTATTAAAACATTTACCTGAAACCTGTCTGTCTACCCTCCTTGATATATTTAATAATTTGTTGGTGACAGGAAACTTCCCCGATTCTTTGAGGGAAGCAATCGTTATTCCAGTCCCCAAATCTGGAAAGGATCATATACGGACCCAATAAATTATGTCTAAATAAACTTCAGACTTGGTCTGACGAAAATGGTTTTAAATTTTCTAAATCTAAAACTAATTGTATGCATTTCTGTCAATTACGTAAACACCACACAGACACTTATCTTACACTAGATGGTTCACCAATACCAGTAGTGGATGAGACGAAATGTCTTGGTCTTATGTTTGATCGTAAATTAACGTTTATACCACACTTTAAATACTTGAAAGCTATAATGCCTTAAATGTCTTAACTTGCCTAAATCGTTATTTGTAACTTCATGTTCATGTCGAACTCGGGTAATTAAGCGAGCAAATATAGCGCAGGAAATCATTTGCTATATATATATCGACCAGTGCACATCGTACCTATACACAGGTAACAGTATTTTTTTACAGAAATAAAACTAAACTATAACGCTACTTGAGAAAATAGTATACTAACTACCATTTATTATGGGGCAAAATAACTTAAAGGGAGTACATCAGGCTTTTCATGGGGGTCTAGGTGTCCGACTTAAAATTGACAAATATTAATATTTTCTATTCTACATCGCCAAAACATAATAAATGAGCCCAAAAACTATCCCTTATTTGCAAAGAAATTCATTCTGCAAAGTTATACGTGCTATCTTAGGTGACGCACCGGGGTTAATTTCAGCATTTTACGTCCGATTCCGTCCTAGCTATATGATGTTTTCAAAGTTTAGACATTATGATTGATAAAAGTGTTTTATCATGAATTGGAACATTTTTATAATTTAAGATATTTCTAGAAAAATCCTGATGTACCCCCTTTAACATATTTGAACGCAACTCAAGATGGATCAATAAATATGTATGTCCATCTTGTCGCACGTGTAAATTAACATTGCCTGGTGTAGTACTGTATGTTATCGATATGAAACTAATACTTCGCTTCAAAACCACCTGATCTCGACTTGTTATTTACCGCTTGTGCGCGGGGGTGTATTCGGGTCCGTTTCTAGCGTCATAAAACGGTTGCGGTAGTGCATTGATAGGATAAAAAAGTCCGTTTTCAAATAAAAGGACTTAAGAATGTGTTAATTAAATCAGTCATTAGCCATTATGCGTCGAGCAGGCGAAAACAATTTTTTATACTGAGGGCGTGCATCGAAATTGTTTGATCGGGGGCGTAAGAATTCGGGTCCGTTTCTAGCGTCATAAAACGGTTGCGGTAGTGCATTGATAGGATAAAAAAGTCCGTTTTCAAATAAAAGGACTTAAGAATGTGTTAATTAAATCAGTCATTAGCCATTATGCGTCGAGCGAGCGAAAACAATTTTTTATACTGAGGGCGTGCATCGAAATTGTTTGATCGGGGGCGTAAGATTTTGGTCACTTTTCGGGTCCGTTTCTAGCGTCATAAAACGGTTGCGGTAGTGCATTGATAGGTTAAAAAAAGTCCGTTTTCAAATAAAAGGACTTAAGAATGTGTTAATTAAACCAGTCATTAGCCATTATGCGTCGAGCGAGCGAAGCGAGCGAGAAACAAATTTATACTGAGGACGTGCATCGAAACTGTTTGATGGAGGGCGTAAGATTTTGGTCAATTTTCGGGTCCGTTTCTAGCGTCATAAAACGGTTGCGGTAGTGCATTGATAGGGTAAAAAAGTCCGTTTTCAAATAAAAGGATTTAAGAATGTGTTAATTAAACCACTCATTAGCTATTATGCATTGAGTGAGCGAAGCGAGGGAGACTTTTTTTTTATACTGAGGGCGTGCATCGAAATTGTTTGATGGGGGGCGTAAGATTTTGGTCAATTTTCGGGTCCGTTTCTAGCGTCATAAAACGGTTGCGGTAGTGCGTTGATAGGGTAAAAAATCCGTTTTCAAATAAAAGGATTTAAGAATGTGCTAATTAAACCGCACAATAGCCATTATGTGTCGTGCGAGCGAAGCGAGCGAGATTTTTTTTTTATACTGAGGGCGTGCATCGATTGTTTGATGTGGGTGGCGTAAGATTTTGGTCAATTTTCGGGTCCGTTTCTAGCGTCATAAAACGGTTGCGGTAGTGCAATGATAGGGTTAAAAAGTCCGATTTAAAATAAAAGGATTTAACAATGTGTTATTAATTAAACCACTCATTAGCCATTATGCGTCGAGCGAGCGAAGCGAGCGAGAAATATTTTTATACTGAGGGCGTGCATCGAAATTGTTTGATATTTTATCTACAGTAACATGGACATACATGTATGATCCGGAATTTTTAGGGGGCGTGCGCCGGGTGCATAATAATACCGACTTTTGGGGTGTTCTATTATAATCTTCAACGTTTATTTATTCCAACTGCATGCATTAAACAAATGTTTTAACAGTATGTTGGTCGACATGAAAACTACCAGGAAAATAATATATAGTTTCACACTTTAAAAAAGTGACGTCAGAACCACGTTAATAACGTTAACATTATCTGTGGTATTAACAATAGTTAGCAATACAAACTGATATTAATATAAAGATAAAGATATTAAATGTATGTTTAACGTATCATACGCCACTATATAACTTGGGTTATATTATATGAATTGAAAACTTACAATGCTATCATGGTAATTTTTCATTTTCACCTAACAAAAATCACGTGAAAACAGGTCATGACATTTAACCTTGATTTTCTCTCGTCACGTGCAAAATCAGTGCTGAACACGGGTACAACGAAAAAGGCCAGTGTGAAACCATTCCAATGATACCAAACACTTTGTCCCTCGCGAATGTTGAACTCGAGCCTTAATTAGAGCAGATAGGCTAAAATGGCCTCTAGACTACACCGTTTCTAAACCTACTGACTACGGGGTGTACATAATCTCATTAAAATCAAATCCTAATTACGCGTTGATACTCTCCGCTTGTAGGATATGACGACACTACCTTGGAGGTCACGTCAGATCGACCTTTCATCTAATCAATATTCATGAGAAGATCAACTAAATTCAACCAAAGAAATCGCGCGTTTCATGTGCACTTCAGACGATTGTTCGAGAGCACTGAACAAACGAACATCCACATAAAACACATATATTCAAAAAAAGATAAAGTCGCCGTGTGTTTCTGCTGTGGATTGCACGATAAAATCAAAGAAATGCACCAAATGGCATGTGTTTTACATCAAGAATACGAAGAAACATGTTCTTTTGAAAATATTCGGAACATTTTATTTGTATCTGAAAAATATTTATCCTACCGATATTATTGCGACATTATGTTTTGTGTATAGTATGCCTTACTTAATACGTCTGGCCCACTTAGCTCAGTCAGTAGCGAAGTCGGCTATTACGATTACGACGTTCTATTATTATTACCTTTAGTGTGTGTTACGAGTTCCACCCCATAAACCGGTACTTTTTTTTTTGTACCGCTATTGAATTCCGTCAAACAATCTTGATTTATTCAGTAAATATTTAATAATGGTTGGTGAGTTATGTTTTTCATCGCAGTCATTTTGTGTTTTATAAGCTAAAAGTTACGGACATTGTCTCGTTCAATACCGAGCGTAGACTGCTCCACAGCGTTTGACTGAAACGCTACATGCGCAGTGAAGCAGTCTATACCGAGCAATTTTGTAGGCTGAAATCTGATTGGCTAATCGTAAGGTCAATCTGACGTGACCGCCAATGCCGTGTTGTCAGATCCTTATTAGTGTAAAGTATCGTTGCGTGATAAAGGGTCTAATTTTAATGAGATTGAGGTATATATCACTCACATATTTTGAGAATCTCTAAAGACACAATATAAACGACTTTAACCAGCAAGGCCAACCCCTAAACTGGAGCTTCGAATTAAGAGTTACCAACTCAACTTATTTTACGCATATACTCAATCATACTAAAGTCAATGATAATAAAAGGGACAGAATGAAATATTACAGAAAATACTGCTTCATTATTTATTTATTCAGTTTGACTTGATTGTAAAAATTAAGATAACACGTTATAAATAATAATCATCACAGTCGGACATTAACTACATAACGGTTACACTTCATAATGATCTGCCGTATAAAAACAACGAAATATTATATTTTTTTTTATCACAAATAGCCCAAATAATCACATCATGGAATTGGAATATAATGCATAATCTTATCGGTAAAATATCTTCATAATTTAAGTATGGCGTGCACAATCGGACCATAACTCTTCAGCCACAATATATCGATTTATGACAGGCAGACGAAGAAAAACAGACAAATAACCATGGTTAAAGTTTTAGACTGGGAAACAAGAGTGGGGGAAAAAATCCCGCGACATTTTCTTTCAAATGTATGTGAACGGGTAATAATTCAGAAATCAATACAAAGTTTGCTGTGAAAAATATTTTCTGAAAGCAGTGCTAGAATTATGCTGCAGACTACTTGTATTCACTAGTATACTTATAGTTGTGGTTTTGTTTTTGCAGACTGCCCCATTTTTCTGGGTAGAACCAGTACTGTACACCTTCCGCCATCCGTAAGAATCGACCCTTTCTCACGGATGACGGGAGGTATACACGGAAATTGTCTGTTTCACTGATATACATCTTGTTTAGGTACTAGCTGAACATTGTCGTAAGGGTATAAAAATAACTTTGGCAAATACAAGCGCCCCAAACAATAGTCTGTCGAGTTAGGATTATATGTATTGTAAAGTTCGTTTATTGAAGCGCTTTCAACCGTGCACGCAATCATTGCATGTTCAGCCCGTTTACGCAGTCTTTATACACATATTTCCACCAAAGGAAAATTCTATGAAACTTTTGACTGAAAATTGACAAATTTGTTCCAATATTGCAGTTGGCACATGAGTACAAACCGAATGGTAAGAATTCTATCTATATCTATGAACTATTTCATGTTTTCATACTTTTTTTAATTTGTTAAACAAATTAGGCCCCAAAGCCTGATGAACTCTCTTTAAATGCGAAAAGAAAGTGTACTACTGTTAAACTTATTACAGAAAAGGCGATTACTAGTGGCGAGAATTGTCCAAAAAATCACGTTTAAATTTGAAAAGCGGGACATGCGCAGTGAAGCAGTCTATAACGCCGCAAAGTAAACCGGTCCTCAAAAAATCCCGTTCAACGTGAATATTCTAAAAAGTGCTGTTGAATTTGTCATTAAGTTGAACTGCATACAGTACGCTATTTATTTTTAAAATATTTGATATATTTAGTTCTAGCAGTTAATGCTACTATGCCATTATATTTTAAAAGAAAATTTATGCCAGACATGTCACGTGATCCAACTAACCAATCAAACAATAACAACTCCAACAACCAGACGCGAGATGAGCTAAAATGCCTGTCGAAAGAATCTGAATTATAGCGAATTAAGCGAGCCATTTGAATTAAACTTATTGCAGGAAGATATATGAACACTTTATGGAACATTTCGGAAAGATTATATTTGGTTTTAATTGCAAAACATTCTGAAAATTGTCAAAAACTGTTGTAAATATGTGTCATGTGACCATTTCAACCAATCACATTGCTCCGTTTTGAAAGCATCTTATAATACGTCTCATTTCGGTGGGGCAATGATTGCTGAGTAAGTGAAGGAAGGCGATGGTGTTCAGCAGTATCTATGTGAAATAATGGACACGGACAGCCATCCGACACTGAAATGGTATCCACAGCATGCCCCAGTGAGCCGTAAATGGTACTATGTGTTCATTTTGCTTCTTTTGTCTTCTTTTTGGCTGCTCATCGACATATTTCGACACGCGAAAACACCGTTAATTCCGCCATTGTTCTCGGTCTGACGCCGACTATTTCAGCTCTTGGAAAAACATAAACAGTCGAAAAGTATTGAAATTAAATTCAAAATATTTATCGTTATCCAAATCTTCATTTATTTGTGTACATGAAATGCTAATTTCAATGGAGTTCAGTCGCTTCATTGAAGAGAAAACCGTGGTAATGTAGTGGACATTCGAAACCGACAACAAGATGCAGTACAACATAAATTACGCGATAAATAAACTAATTGAATGTTGTTTCCTTTCTTGTTTTAGTCTCCATATATGTGTTTTTTGTTCGGTGTAGTTGCTAGTGCTTTGTGAATGCATGCTAGTAATAGTATCTGTTTATGCT
>JAWPHD010021783.1:0-27168 GCA_037043455.1 Cyrtodaria siliqua
GTTTTGGTCAATTCTTACATAGCTTCTTACACATATATGTTGCCCTCCCCATCCCCCGCCTCTCCTCCATCCCCACATCAAAACTCGATTTTTTAATTATCTTTTTTTTACATACTTTTGTGTTGTTTTGGTGAATTCTTACATAGCTTTTTACACATATATATTTTGCCCTTCTTACATAGCTTTTTACACATATATATTTTGCCCTCACCACCCCCACTCCCCCCACTATCCACCCCTGCCTCTCCCCCTCCCCACCCCGCACCCCACTCAAAACTCGATTTTTTTATATATATATTTTTTTTACATATTTCTGTGTAGTTTTGGTCAACATAGTTATATTGTGCCCCCAACCCCACCCACATTGTTGTAGCCTTGTTTTCTGATAGTATATACTAGCTGTATATTTATTATTCTCTGAAAAATCGAATAGTCGAGCTGCGCTGTTTTCCGACAGCTCTTGTATTTTGTTTTTGTCACTTATTTTCTTTTTTAAATCATTTGTAAATTGTCACTGGAAATTGAGATGTCAATACCTTGAGTTCTTATCGCTTTCCGTTTTAAAAATTGTTAGCGACCGATGCCGGAGCAAAATAATTAGTTATATACCTTGTTTTACCATTGTGTGTATTATTCTATATCTTAACCAGAGGCATGACCATTACGTGAAGTTATTCAAAAAGACAGCTTGTATTTACATTTAATCTCCTGTCCGTGTTTGAATAATTTCGCTACATTAATGTAACATTCAGAGATGAAATAAGTCAAGCGTTGAAATAAAATGTGCCTTTAAAATCGATCGATTAATTTTCAAGGCAAATGCCATTGACAGCAGGATACGACTTTCAGTTTTTTTGATTTATAAACTATCAATAACATATATATTTGATACTGCTACACTAACTTGATGTGAGAATATTCTTTAACTTTTGGAGTAAAATAATCACGATAATCGATGCTAAATAAAATTACCTAGTAAACGTTTTAATTTTACTACATGCAACCTTTTTATGCTGAAATTAAGATTTTTTGTCATACCCCAGCCAACCCCGTTTTCACTTCTTGGAGAAAGGGTTGGGTGGGGTATGAAAGTTAATACTCGGACCACGTAATGTATATTAATGATGCAAAAGGCTTACCTGAACTAAAGCTTGAACATTCTGTTTCTGAGGAATAATGGATACACCACTGCCATAATCCCTTGTGATAAGCAGATGTGTAATACCAGTACGGTATGGCTGTCGATATGATACTGGCAATAAGCCCAACAGTCAATGTTGTCACTCCTACTTTAAGCATTTCTAACACTAGTTTAATTACCACTTGGGAATACCGCTTTCCAGACTGTTCAGTTTAAAAATGATTACTTCAGATATCACGAGATATGACTTTGAACATGTAGTAGATATTTCATTAAATGATCTGTTAAACAACGCAATATACGAATTAGTATGTCAACACAGTGTCATGCTCTATAGCGCACATGTGATGTAAACATGTAAACATAATATATGCATGAATAATAATTACAGAGAAAGACTTAACAGCAATGTTAAGCTGTTCAACTTTACACACGGATACGATATGAAGTGACTAGTAAAGACAGTTGATTAGTTATGTTAAATTGTATGCGTCATTTTGGATTTCGCATATAAATGTAATTATTGAGCATACAACACTAAAACGTTTACGCGTTTACCTTAAGCTAGTAGTATTATTTGTTATGTTCAGTTTAAACGTCTAAACAACCAAGCTGTTTAAGAACTTCTTCAGTCTTCTGTCTTCAGTCTGCTGTCCTTATCTCAGCTTCTATTATCGGAACCCATGAACTATTATTATCTGCCATACGCGTACAATCTTTAACGTATATTGTTTTTTGGCGTGCGGGAGTTTGAGTACGAGTGTCTCACCAAAGAAAAGATCCCAGATTGCCTCGTGTAGCGACCTGTCCAATTAATACACTACGCATGGGGTATTTTCCCACCTCCCACTCCGGTTTTGCGATTGTTACTGTTTTCTTATGCATATTGTACTCAAAGGTATTTAGTGATCGTTTGTATCACTAACGTCATTAAATTACGGTTCAGTATAACCCGTATAGTTATGTACAGTATACTACGGTTATTTTATAACCCTGTATATTTTACGATAAAATATTTCAACTTTTTGAGAAAAAGTTAACCGTCTCTTAACAGTTACGCATTTTCTTGCATGTGTACCTTATGTATACACACTTTTTCTATGTAACACTGATGTTATAAAAACACTAATGTATCATGTGTGTGTTAATAGCCCAGGCACAGAAATCGTCTTTGACTTCACTCGGATAGACAATAATTCGAAATGCAAAAGAGGTGTTGCAACATGAAATCTTAAACGATTGATATTAAATACATAAGTCCTCTCATTTACTTATTGTGTATAGAGGTTGACGACGTTACACCGTGATCGACCAATTAAGTATATATACAGTGGGATCACTCTGTCCCCAATTATTTTATAACATAGAATGAGATGAAATAATCTATACATAAGTGGTTATTATTGTAAATAATATTTCAAAGTACAATAGTACCGTAAGACATGTAGGGTTGATACCGAATATATTGTCTTTCATTGAAAATGCAACAAGATACAAGACTTGGTTGTTGATATCGTCTCAAATGTGTCTTATAGATAGCATGTATTCCGAGAAATACAGTGATAATAGTTACTCGTCGAGTTGATACCGAAACAAAATTGGAGTTTCTCCAAATGTGCGTAAATCTGTTATCATTAAAATGCTAGCAAAATGCACCACGAAAAAGGCGTCTTATATTGCCTATTGATGCTGCCTTGTTGGTTAGAGATTAGATCATGGCGGGGATTTCTTTATTTACACTGTCCTGTTTTAATGGGATTACAGTAGGGTAAGTGTGAGGTTTGGTGCACCCTAGAACCTTAAACAGTCGTTTGCATTTATTATTACTTTTGCCTTCTTGTTTGACTGTTTGCGTGTTTGTTTCTGTGTTTTGTGGTTGACTGTCCTCCTTGAATGCTACTTTCCCTGTCCGATCTTTTTATATCTATTTATAGTATATATTCCGAGGAATATGCAGTAAACCCGTCGGGTTGATACCGACACAAAATCCGGAGTACCTCCAGGTGTGGGTAAATCTGTACTGTAACACAGATAGTCTCAGTTTTATAAATTGCTAACGGAAATTAATTATACGATGTTTTAAGTGCTGAAAACGTGCGTGTTACTCAGTCAATGTCAGGACAATGACTGATGAAATGTTTCGCTGCTAGTGTTTATAAACTTGGAAGTGTGTTAGTACTTAACTGGTTCGACCTGTGTTAATCCAGTCATCCTTTGATAACTGTTCCGACGCTGCGCTCCATGTGAAAAATAGAATAGTCTGAAAATGTCTTTAGCTGTTATAACAGCCATTCCGTGTTGACAATAGCGACATGCATGCGGTAAGGATGCATCACATAGATCTAAAGGTGATTTATGTACCGTGTTAAATGAACATCCGTAGTCTAGATCAACCGTACCGCTTGCTTTTGTTTATACAAATGTCTAGAAGGTATCGTCTAAATACAAATTGGAGCGGAACCCCTTTACCTACATAGTTGTTTCGATTTTGACTGGCTAACACGGACAAATCAAACAGAATGACAGACAATCAATGCATTATTTGAAAAATTAATAAATCAACAAAAGGGAAAACGTTATCATAATATCGACTAAATAAATATGGATGGATCATCATACATACATAATAAATTAAGAATATGTGGTTCCGGTTTCAATTCTTTTTGCACAAAGTATCAATACGTTTGTATTTAAAATCAAAGGTGACAATGACTAAGGCATCCGCTGATACCTACTACAAACAGACCCAATTGCGTTCATGCATTCCGTTTGTGCTCCGTTTGTGCTCCGTTTGCATTCCGTTTCCATTTCATTTTTATAAATGCTTTTTTGTTAATTGCATTCATTTGAGGTCTTGAATGCAATCTCGTTTATAAATGAATGCACAAACGAAAACAAATCATTTGCGTTCGATCGTGCAGCGTTTAATAATTGCAACATCGCTTTTAATACAACTTTTGTTTTCTCCAACATTATATAATTCTTAATTGTTATGCAGCTCTTCAGTAAAACGGCGGGGAAAGACGTTAAGAGACTTACTGTCTCTGAAACAAAACATTTTGGAATTAAAAGTGGGTGTAATTATTTACTCAACCTCGTTCAAAAGGATAACAAAATAAATTATCCGAAAAACCGAAACACATTGCTTGCGTTTTAAAAGCTGCATTTCAGTGGTTGCGTTCGTCTCCAGTGTTGAGCGTTTTAAAAAAAATGCATTCAACGTTCATTTTGCGTTGATAAAAATGCCGTCAGCGTTCATTTTGCGTTCAGTGTATAGATCGTACATCGTTCATTCTGCGTTCGTTCTGCGTTCCTTCTGCGTTCATTTTCCGTTCATTCTTTGTTGTGTTCGTTCTGCATTTTTCGGGGGGACTTGAACGAAACTGGGTACCTCCATCTTTTAACCAGATATGTTTCACAAAATATTACCGACATGAAATTTATGTATGAGAAAACTCAGCTTAATAGAAAATATGTTGCTCACTGAGAGAAGATTAAATAAGACTTTGCGAGACTTGAACAAGATCGCAAACGTCAAAATCGGGCTACACGTATCGTTACTATAAAAGCCACCACTACGGCGAGGACATAGTAACATCACGTATACCGAGGACTAACTACTGAAATAGAGAACCGTATCATTTATGATTTTCCAATATATTGTTAAACAAGACCTATTTTTATCAGAGTTTATGAGAATATGACATCTCAGATTCGCAAATTATCAAATCAAATCAAAGAATGCGGTCCAGTATATTATATACTGAACACAATAAGTTTAGCAAGACTCTTTAGGGACATAGATTACACATATGAATATGATAGAATTGATTGAAGCTTTAGAAATGCTAGGTAAGGGTGAGATTTTCACAAACATTTTTCGTTGTTGTTTCTTTTTCTAAATGAAGTATCAGATTTAACTCCCATGAAATGGAAAACAACTATTTCGTTATGCAAACTGATTGCTTTGCATACATTTAATTTTTGGCTATTCTGTCATTGCTTGACATGCATCTCATGTGCACAATTTAGTTTGTTTAGTATACATATATAACAAGAAAAGTCATAGTATACAATATATACTATGACCACGAGCGGCAATAAGAATGAAAATTGTAGAATATATTTGTTTTAATTCATTGCATTGGAATTAGTGCATCATGTGTGGTTTGTTTGTGTAATCCTGATCTGGCATTTACCTACGAGAGGTGATACAAACTTCCAGAACAGGTTACTCTAGTAATGATTCTTTTATTATATACCTCTTACACATCATTAACATAGAAACATTTGCATTGCTATTGCATACACATTCAATAAAGCATACTATTTCTCGATAAAGTGCATCGGGAAAATGTATGTAGTTTTAAGGTGTTGGTGTCATTGGTTTGAGCTACTTGTTTTGATTGTATGACGCAACGTCGTATTGACGTTCTCGTGCATAGTGGCGTAAAACTTGCTTGAACTGCTGTTCTATTTTTAGTAAAATAGTGATACTCATTCTATTTTTAGAAGCATAGTGATAACCTGTAGTGTGATACAGGTTGTTGTATTCCATTGTAAGAAGATGACGGTACTATGTATATATTATTGACAGGTATATAATAAATATATATATATATATACACTAATAATAAAAAAAAAGGCAAAACATCTGTTAAAGTTTGGTAAAGTTCAGATGAAAAATGCACTACCTAAGACACAACTAGGTCGAAATAGAATATGTTTTCTTCCAAAGATTAAGCTATAAATTAGGTTTAAAACTTCTAGTGCATAATTCTAGTTCATGAGAAAGTGATGTAAATGTAACAATTAAAGTTATCTGCCCTTTGCTTGGATGGTGAAGGTCACATCCACATTTGCTTTGTCACATTGCCATGTACCACCCAAGATACAACTATAAACAAAGTTTGCAAGTTGTAGTGCATACAGTTTGTGAAAAAGTGACCTAAACGCAAAAGTTGAACATAAAAATTGGTAAGTTATCTGCCCTTTGCTTGGAGGGTCAAGGTCACTTCCACATTTGCTTTGTCACGTTGCAATGTACCACCCATGATACAACTATAAACAAAGTTTGAAAGGTCTAGTGCATACAGTTTGTGAGAAAATTACATAAACGCAAAACTTGAATGTTGACGCCGCTGCCGCCGGAACAGCAACACCTATGTCAAAAACACACTCTGGTAATAATAGGATGAATGACTATCAAATGTACATATTTTTAAGTTCATGCTGTACAAAAACATCATTACTGATGTGGAAAAAAATAATTGTATGTACAACTCAGTGTGTCAGGTCCCTGCCAAGACTTGAACTTGAATCTCTTTTCTCGAAAGAAAAGCGTGTTTTCTTACACTACAGAGATCACCCAGACATCACAAAAGGAGTGTACAAAACAAAGCGAAATTAATAAAAGAATGTCAAACTAAAACTATCACTGAAGGTTATTAATACCCTTGCAAACGCATACCCCATGACTTCATGTATATGCGCAGTTCCACTTCATACTGATGCTTCTCACAATGTTTGGGGTATGACAGAGGTCACAGTGACCTTATTTTGGTATGTGACACACCACTATCCCAAGATTTATCCACATACCAAGTTTGGTAAGACATAGTGTTATAGTATTGAAAATACGGTGCGGACAAGCATTTTCTATGACAGAGGTCACAGGTCAAGGTCAAAGTCATAGTGGCCTTATTTTGGTATGCGACACACAGCTATCCCAAGATGTATCCACATACCAAGTTTGGTATCTCTAAGTGTTATAGTATTGAAAATACGGTGCAGACAAGAGGTGAAAGTCTGTTGATGCTCTACTGGCTAAATGTGCAGGAGACCATAACACATTTTCAACATTCATTCAACCGGCACATGGCAATGATATAGGCCACTAGTTGTTGAATGCCAGCCAGGGTAGCAGGAGAACTAGTCTGTACAAAGTGAGTGTATTACAGGGTTCCCACAGTTTTTTGAGACAGTTTTTTGAGAACAAAACTCAAGGTCTTTTCCAGGTTTCCCCACAGTTTTCTAGGACAATTTATACCAGTGTTTGTCCGACACCGTTGTTGCAAAAACGTTAACTTGTTCGCAGTGTACTAATATGTGACATCACACAAGGTGTTAGTTTATTGTTTTTGACAAGTATTAACTTTAACCCGCTGTTTTTCAGGCCGTTCTCCCTCCTATGAAGGAAATTTAGTGTTGACATTTAACTTGTTCTCAGACGACATGCTTTATCGATTCAAATAATTAGACGCTTGAACATACGACGGAACATTGCGAGTTTTATTCGTAAATACTCAGCTTAAATCGTCAACATATTTTATGAGTCATCCGGTGAGATATCGAATTTGTACGACAGCGATCGAAAACAAGAGTACAATTTGGGCTTCACATTTCATTGATTAGAGCATTAACACATCTTTACGATTGTTCACGAATATCAATGGTTTAATAATGTGTATTGGCTTACTAGGCCCACGTTAACCATTTGCCATATCGCCATAGGCAAAAAGTAACCTGAACTGGCGAATGAAAACCGTAAGAAATGCACACCAAATTTGCCAGACATCGGCGGTCTGACGAATCCAAATTTGTGACCGATTTTGTCTAAAAGATCTCGGAAAATCCCGAAATCTAATTCACAAAGTCTTTCACTGTGTATAAGCCACTATCCCGCTAAGTGTTTTAGCTAATTAGTGACAATCAATTTAGATAGATAAACTAATTATGGCAGCGTTTATTGAGAGCCACTGTCAAATTGTCGGTGCGATAAGATTCCGCCCACTGTTCCGCCTCTTGCTGTCAATCAACTGGTTTGTGTCCCCGCGCTCAACATTATCTACAGATTTAACTGTGTGATCGAGCCGGGTAAAACATCAAATGTGGCGCCCTCTAGCGGCCAAAATGCCTGATCAAAACAGAAAGTTTGAAAATGTTTGCTTACGAATTCGCCAGAGATACTCAGCCCGTCGGTGTTTACGATCACTGATAGGTGTTAAAGGGACACATGGCAATCTTGATTTTTTAAAAACTAACGGCATCCCGTTAGTTTTTCTACATAAATTGCATTTGTTCAATCATTAATGTTAATTATAAGAATTGTATTAAGCCATTTTTTTTCGCATATTATTATTTTTTTTATATTATTGCACCAGAAATATATTAAAAGTTATAGTATAAGACGAAATAGTGAATACTTAAAATTTGATTTATTTAAATGTAACCAGGGTAAAAGTAACAAGAGGTCAATGACCTTGAAGCTCTACTGATTGATTTTGATTTCAGGAAGTAGTCGCTACAAACTTGTTTTTTGAAAATTTATTTTTAGCTGTGGCGGCCATCTTGAATTTCCGGCCGACCTGATATTTTGCTAGGATCAATTAGACATCAAGAGCAACATTCCTGTGAAGTTCATGAAAATCCGTCATGTAGTTTCAGAGGAGTAGTCGCTGCAAGTTTTCATTATATAATTCTATGTAAACAAAGATGGCCGCTGACAGCCATGTTTAACATCTAATCAAAATGATTTTTGACAAGGACCAACATCATGTAATGCTGATCATCTTAGAAAAAGTCCCATATCAATATCACTTATAGTTTTCAAGAAGTAGTCGCTACAAACTTGCATTTTGAAAATCTATTTTTAGCCATGGCGGCCATCTTGAATTTCCAGCCGACCTGAAATTTTGCTAGGATCAATTAGACATCAAGAGCAACATTTCTGTGAAGTTTCATGAAAATCCGTCAAGTAGTTTCAGAGTAGTAGCTACAAGTTTTCATTATATAACTCTATGTAAACAAAGATGGCCACTGGCAGCCATGTTTAATGTCGAATCAAAATAATGTTTGACTCGGATAACCATCATGTCATGCTGATCATTTTAGAAAAAGTCCCATATCAATATCACTTATAGTTTTCAAGAAGTAGTCGTTACAAACTTGTATTTTGAAAATCTGTTTTTAGCCATGGCGGCCATCTTGAATTTCCGGCCGACCTGAAATTTTGCTAGGATCAATTAGACATTAAGAGCAACATTTCTGTGAAGTTTCATGAAAATCCGTCAAGTAGTTTCAGAGGAGTAGTCGCTACAAGTTTTCATTATATAACTCTATGTAAACAAAGATGGCCGCTGGCAGCCATGTTTAACGTCAAATCAAAACGATTTTCGACAAGGACCAACATCATGTCATGCTGATCATTTTAGAAAAAGTCCCATATCAATATCACTTATAGTTTTCAAGAAGTAGTCGCTACAAACTTGAATTTAAAAAATCTATTTTTAGCTTTGGCGGCCATCTTGGATTTCACATCAACATGAATTTTTGCTAGGATCAACTAGACTTCATGGGCAACATTTCTGTAAAGTTTTATGAATATCCATCCAGTAGTTTCAGAGGAGTAGTCGCTACAAATAAAAGTTAACGGACGGACGGACAGACGGACGGACGGACGCCGCACCACGGCATAAGCTCTGCTGATCTCTGATCAGTAGAGCTAAAAATGATACTGGATATATAAATTGAGACACCCATTTCAAATACTGCAAGATTGCCATGTGTCCCTTTAAGTGCCTACTAATTAATTGTACACACGGTAGCGTAAACTAAAACAATGGCAAGTGTGAACCGATGTTTGATCGGCTGTTTCTGAATTGGGTTCATTTTATGGTTGATTGTTCAATCAACATGAAACAATACAAAAGGTGCGATTACTCAAAATATTGGTGTATGATTGATTTTAGCGTGAATTGAATCACAGTCTATATGACGCGTAAGTTACCTGGTAACAAACAAACACCTTGTTAATACGGAACAAAATTACGCGTTGGAAATGATCCAGATTTAAAATCTGGCAAATATTGCAACATCGTGTTTGAACGATAGTTTAACTTCATTTTTATAGTGCAAAATGTCACTCGCCCTGTCGGACGACTATACGCCAAATGTTACTCGTCCGCAAGCAGCTTGCATTTTTTAAACCCCATGCTTACGTAAAGTATGGAATATCAATTGACGTACACCTTTATTTTTATAAATCACCGGGATTCCACACTTGGAGAGGCTACACAACACTATTTTTCCCCCGAATAAATCCCGTTTTTTTACTGATTTCGGTAAAATTCGAGGGTTTTTCATGGCCTGGAATTACTGTTTTCAAATTCCCGACTTTTTCCCGATTTCCCGGTATGGGAACCATGATATTATGTCCTATAATGGGCATAACACCGCCGAAAGTCATTCAACTGGAACACAACAATGACATGCGCAACTACACCAGTGAAGTAAGAAGAGAGTGAATGGGCACATAATCGAATCTCGCACGATTTCGTATGGCTAAAACGAGAAAGATAAGCGTCTCTGTACATGATCAGAAATTTCATCGTGATCGCTGGGCGCTCTTTAAAAATGCTTATAACTGCGGCAGGTGCGCGGTTAACGCTATCAGTCAATTGTTATGAATATAGCGGAATGGGTTCATTGTACCGGTAATCAGATTCGCGTTAATCTAGTTGTAAAAAAGATAAACTTGTTACACCTTCGTTGCTATTTTGACGCTTCTATACATACACATATTCTTTCAAGGTTTATTAAAATCAAGGTTTATTTATTGGCAAATGCTCGTTAGCGGTAGATGACGATTTTTATTTTGAGTGTTTGTAAAAAGGGGCGTTAGCATTAAGTTAAGCGTACTAGAGTTACGAGTGATTTCTTTTTGTATTTATTTCGAAACATATTTAAAAGATGTCATTAACAAAAGGGAATATATATAAAATACATTATACATGCACACTATTTCGATATTTTGAGGGGGGGTTGGGGGGGGGGGGGGGGGCGGGGGTGTTGATTGTTGTTTTCTAAATGTGTTTTCATTTATGGAAATATAATATAATTACAAAACTCTGGTGTAACCACAGATCTAACCTAATTATTAGTAAGTGCAACTGCATGGTCTGTGGTTTATCTAACCTTTTTTTTTTACGTTTTCAATTATATTAATGTTCTCAATTTACACTCATTTTTTTTGATTGAATTGTTTTCTTATATATTACATAATAACACATTTTTAAAATACTAGCATCCGTCTAAGTGGAACTTTTAAATATCTTGTAACATGACACAATAACTCGCAACACCGAATGAGATAATTTTGTATAAAAAAATAATATCACATGAAAAACTTGATTTAAACACGTAAGTGGGTTTTAACAGTGCAGATACATCAGTTTAGCATTAGTTATATTTTCCTAATATTGTCATATTAAAACGGCATAACAAATCAATTTGTTACTATGATAATTTGTTAAATAAAAATGAAACGTTAACAGACTTATGCGTGTGTTTTTTGACAAATCCGAATGAACATAATCGATTTCTTATGTGTTTATTTTAATTTTACACATTTCAGTCGTCCCCAGTCACATTTACATGTAAAATTGATACAAAATACAAGATCACTCTTGAAAGTGACATTACATTGAATCACATGCATTCCACCAATGAAAGCAAGATGGGTTTTCTTTGACATTTACAATATGCTCACCAACGTCTTGACATTTTTTCAGTCATAAGTTTTAAGCATGTAAAATTCATTTCTTTGTTTTAAAATTCAGTTGCCCATAGCACAGGTCACCTGGGACAATTAACTTGTCCCCAGTAGAATCTACATGGCACAGGACAAGGGGACAAATGTTAATGTCAAGCCTTTATCTAAACACACAAGTGCAACACACATCTGCCACTCAGCAAACTACATACGTAATACTAACCTTACAAAGACCTTCGTTTACCATCTCTGCAAAACTTGGTAAAAGCCAAACAACCAGCAACACGCAGCAGAGCGAGGTATCACAACACTGAGAAGGACATCATTCAAACTCTGTCAATATATTATAAGTATTAAAGACTCACTATACATGTTACACATAAAGTTATTCATTTTATCAATCATAACAAACTATAAAGGCAAATATCATGACAAACTATAAAGGCAAATCTTTACGGCCCGTTATTCATTGCAGCATATTCCAACTGGAGCACGTTTCATTTTATACATACACCGACTACGTCACAACTGATGATAGGCCTCGCATTACCGAGCAAAATATGACTTTTGCCTACATACGCATAACCGCCACTGGATTACTTTATATTTCAGTAAATTTATAAAACATTTTGTAACATATTATTCGTTTGTATAAACACAAAAGTTCGTAGCTTAATAAGTGCAACCTAATGCTTTTATTTACCATCATTTATTTTAACCATCTAAACATAACGCTTTCTCTTTCATGGCTTTTGAAGTACTTTTATTTCCAAATAATAAATGGGTATTCTGCTATTTTGCCACAAGCTAATCAAGAGGTGGCGACAAACTATTTAATACATTATATCAGTCAACTTGTGACAAATATTGGCCAATTTATGGATCTGACATGAGTATGTATATAGAAATTAACCTGTCAAAATTAGAAGATAGTGCCCAGTCCTCCCCGACAATATAACACACATGAGACGGTACTATTGCTTACACCGCCATGCCATGCGCAAAAAACACACAGATCACTCTTCAGCGACACCTGTCACACACCATCAAGCATGTGTGGCACGTCATTTTTCAACACATGTAGGGTTACATATCATGGACAATTTTCTTTGGTGGAGGCAGACCACATACTTTGTCTGGGTACAACCAGTACAAGAAATCAGAGAGAATTATCCTTTTACATTTATAGTGGAGTACGTGGTTCAGTGGTAGAGCACCGAACTTCAGATCGAAAAGGTCGTGGGTTCGATCCTCGCCGTGGCCATGTCATTTATCCTTGAGCAAGATAATTAATACACATTGCTTAATACTGGTTCTACCCAGGGAACCTGCACATAATCGTCGAAAGGGGGTGTTGCAGTAACGGTAGATAGATAGATACATGTAGGATCCAAGTCATTCTTTGAAAAAGGAGTCGAGCTCGTGGTCACCTTGCATCAAATGGAAGTCACTGAACTTCACTATTGTTTCTCAATGGAAATATTCCATTCTATTCTGATAACAATTGTCCTGTCGCTATGAAGACACTAAAAATACGACACTTTTGTACCACTCTTCAACGCATATACACACAAATTCCAATTAAAACACATTATACTGTTACAGTTTAGCATATTACTTACAATACATGCGTTTAATACGACGATTCACTTCGCTGAATCGCTGAAACAAATTAACGCGCCAAACAGGAAAACAATGGCGGTAAATGAAAACATCCGAGGGTTTCCCGTTTTTACTTTAGTATAGCTACTAACGGTTACCAAATGCGCAAACATCAACTACACATTTAAGGGGCATGTTTGTGGACACACTACCCTCCGACTTTTCACCCGTATATTTAATCATGGAAATTGATTGACAAACAAGTTATGTCATCAAGCGCAGTAAACTAGGTCACGCTATACAAACACGAAGTTGACAAACAATAACAAACCAGTCATCAACTGCGTCTGCAAACTTTATTGATACGTACAACAGTCGACGGTGTCAACTTTCTCCACATTACAACACATATTCTACTTACGACAAAGTGTATACGCCTAATTGCACAACGTCAAAAGCTCTCTTTGATTTCATGTGTGAAAAAAAGATGGCCGCATCAGCATCAAAATAAATAAATATGAAACAGAGGCTATGACGTCAGGCTATTCCAACAATACATTACTTTCATGAAACGCCTCCCGAGTATTGCCGATTTTCACAGTGAGGTCTAAAGCAACTTTATTCTCAATATAAAACACACATATATCTATACAACACTTCCTTGGAATTCTATTAGAACAAAATGTATTTCACATCGACTCAAAACATTATACAGAAAGTGGAATTCACAATTTACTATCTCCATACACGAGGGGTACAGCAAATTCACGCTTCACTGTGCACTATATGCAGTATATGGAATCTCGAATTAGGTCAAACTCCATCACAGTACTAGAGCGTTCAATGGTTTCCATACACAGTAATAGTTATCTGAATTTCTATATTCATGAATAATAACGCTCTATGAAAATAATCTGAGGCATAATACATCGTGAATACTGTGAGACACATCTGCAAGAATAAGCAACAGGTAAAATACAACTTTGGTTTTGTAAAACAGTTTTCGTGTGTATGATTATATTCATATTGGACAACCGATGTGAGTAATTAAACAATTAATCAGTTTAAGTTGCGTTAGGATGTAATATTTTCAGGCAAGTACGAGCAGTCGAGCGTCTACTGTATATAGGGTTAAACGTAAATGTGCTATGATCGTGCACGAAACGTCATTAGACGCTGTGTTTAGTTTTAATACTTACGACATTTTTCCTGCATTAATATTACAAATATGGTTTAGATCAGTCGGCAGAGCATCGGAAATGTAGTCGGGAGGTACCGGATTCAAGCCCGTAATGTATTAAACATGGTTATTGGATAACTTGACACATATGTCATGGTTAATGTTTTTTTATATTTACTGAACCAAACAGCTAACTCACCAGTAGCGATACCTTTAATATCTCAATAATAACAATCAATAAACAAAACAAATTTCATTCAGAAAGAGACAAATATCTTGTCAATAACGACTGTAAATTTTAAAAAAAATCATTCAAATCACCTGTCTCCAACGGTACCATTCGGCATCAAATAAGTTCATACATTAAAGGTATTGTCTACTGGTGCGTTAGCTGTTTGGTTCAGTATAGTATGGAAAAATAGAAAGACTGCGAAGACTGCGATATATATATCTTTATATGTTATATGATAATACAGCAACAATAACTATTAATTTTTTGTCTCATAAAAAATGAATAAAATGTTTATTTTGGTAAATTTATCAACAAACAAACTGTCCTATAAAATTTTCAATTTCTTAAATTTTCGATAAAATTCGAACTTTTAATTCAACATTATATTTTCGACTAAAAATAAAACATACGATCATATTTAAATTTCAAACATAGTTTTAAACAATTACGATATGCATTTAGTGACATTATTTGGTTTAAGGTAAAACTCTACGACAATAGAAACATATAGGTTTAAAATTGGAAACGAGTGGGTACCTAATTCAAAATGTAATTTAAAGCGAACCGCGTGAACTTGTAGATTATTTTTAAATGCATATGTTCTAAATAACAGTTTCACAACATTAAATCACGCACATTTCTGCTGTAAACAAAAGTGTTACGTTATAAATTGAACACCTCTTGTATAACTCAGTATGATTAGCAAGGCATAACATGAATTACACGAACCTTACACTGCATTTGTCAAGTGACTTTTCTCATGGATATATATGTAGATCTATGCTTTTCTATATCAAGTTCATTTCAGTCCGAGTAAATATAGTTTCAATTGTCTTTTGCTTCCTCGCGTTTTCTTCCCTAACATTATTTTTCCGTATTTTTATAATTTGTATTTTTCTTCCTTCTCCATTTCTATCTATTATTCATCTTCTTGTACAAAACGCAGGATTAATTCGGAACGCGAACTTGGACTGGAAATGTCAGGTGACTCAACACAATTGTTTAAAATCCATTGTCAGTTCATCGGATGACTGTTAACCGTTAACTAACAACAATTGGACATATCAACATGCCTGTTTAATCGTTCAATCGCGTTGAATTACGAACAAATTAATTTTAAAAAACCCTCAAACCCAGTGTCTCTGGTTAAGCTTTATGTTCCTCTTTGTGGAATCCCATTGAAAGTGCATTAACAAAAGAAGAAAAAATAGAACTAAACTAATCCTGAATATTTTTACATGTATATATAATTGTTTATTGTTTTAAGCCAAATATGGCCCATGAACATGTTTACATAATAGATACAAATAAATGTGGTTAGATGGCATGTTGTTAGTACATGTACATAGAAATAACAAAGCATTGCAATACCATAGAATACATTCGGTACTATTACGAGGATAATGAAACAAAAGTTAAACGTATGTGTTAGCAAGTTTACTATACGTTGAAATTAATTTGACCAGTAAAATGTAACCGAATTTTAGTGGTTATCCATTTGGGAGAGATTTTGTTTTTATTTGTTATATTTTCATTTGGAAGTATAAATCGTTATCTTAAACTTAAACAAATACTACTATCTGTATTTCATGGAATAGAAGCAACACAGCCACATTTCCACACGGAGAGATATACTACACATATTAAGTGTTAAAATACAGTACTTATACAAATCCTATTTTTGAATTTCAGCGATAAATAAATTTAATTGTGTTCAATATTTGTTCAAAACAGTTCTAATATCAAAAGCCTTATATACATATAATCCTAATTTCATCACTTCGATTTTGTTTTCGCTATTTAATAATTGAACGAACTTCATGTAGTTTGGTTTTTTCCAATAATATTGCTTTATGTACGATTTTCTTAATTCTGTATAATTTTTGCAATCAATAACGAAATGATATTCGTCTTCAAGGCACTGGCATTGTCTGCATGTCCTTTCATGAAAAGGCACACTTATAGGCTTTCTCCAACGTCCGCACTCTACTTCCAATCTGTGAGAAGAGAGTCTAAGTCTTGAAAAAGCACAGCGTAATTTGGAGTTATTTAAGATATCAAGATATGGTTGGTATTTAAAGACTGCATATACATATATAACATACCATTTTACAAACACTCATAATATAAATGACATTATTAAAATTCAATATTTACAAACTCAGCAATGTCGCTATTACAACACTGAGACAACTAGAGAGCAACATCCATATATAGGTTCTGTAACCAAATATCCATAAACTATGTATATTTTTACAAATAAATGTATAAAGTAAAAGAATACCATTTTATAATCACTCATAATATAAATGACATTATTGAAATTCATTATTTACGAACTCAGCAATGTCGCTATTACAACACTTAGACAACTAGAGAGCAACATCCATACTGAGGTTCTGTAACCAAATATCCATAAACTACGTATTTTTTTTACAAATAAATATATAATGTAAAAGAATATATAATAGATTATACTTAATAGAATTAGGCACGTTTTTTGTGTACGTATTGTAAGCTTTTGGTCAAGTGAATGAATAATAAGAAGCACGCACACAATTTTACAGTTTGTAAACTACAGCTGTATGACCTTTATGCAGTGTTATTAAGGTGTGTTCCGATTTAGTATTAACCCACTTACTAATCAGTCAACTGTCAAGCAATATATCAATACTACAACCACTTTGTCAGTAACATGGTAATAAAAATACTTTGATACTAGAATCTCTTTACAAATTCGACAGTGAGGAAGGGTCGATTCTTACGGATGACCATGATGGCGGTAGGTGTACAGTACTGGTTCTACCAAGGAAAAAATGGGTGGTCTACCTCAAACACAAAATAACGACCGTCATCTATAACCTTACACGTATTGAAAATGACGTAAAGCACCATACAAACAAACAACACATTTCAACGCAGTGAACAAAATTATTTATGTGGAACATAAGGGAAATAAGCACAAACACTACATGTTGCAATGAAATATACATTTGTCTGCCTTGATCTATGTTTTAAAGAACATGTAAATGAATGAGCGATACTCAATAATCAAATTGGATAAGGAATCAGAAAACAAGCAGGATTCGGCCATGTAGTGTTATGGTGTGGTTTGTGTACACACGGCGTGAATGCTGTTGGCGTTGTTGATATATCTAACAAGATTAAACAATGATAACGAGCAGTAAGAGTCGGTAAATAATAGCAATTAATAGAATGTGCAGTGGAGCTACATATTTACAAGTAGATATAAAAATCGAACAGGAAAAGTAGCATTCAAGGACGACAGTCAACCACAAACACACAAACAAAGTACAACTATATATAAAGATGAATAAAAGGCAAGTTAAGACGAGAAGATGTCATCTAAATACCGAAAGGTGTCATTTAGGGCTTCAATTGCATCTGCCTGAGTATTGGATGAAAGACTCAACATGAAATCTCTTTCATAGGAATACAAGAACAAATCTGCGACAAGAGGGACACATTTCGTACCCATAGGGAACAAACAATTTGTCTATAAACGGTTGTTTCATACCTGATGAAAACATTATCCAACAGGAAAATGAGTGCTTCACAAACTTCTTGACAATGGTTCAAATATATATGTTATCTGTTTCTAAGTAAAATAAAAGAAAAGAAAAAAAATCAACATTGTGTTTTGAATCCAAGAGGACAATCTGCTAGTTTTATATCTATTATATGGTTTTGTATGTGTACTTTATAGTGCTGCTACACTGAATACCTCGCCGCATAAACATGTCATGATACCCCACCCGGGCACATTATACTGACACCGAGACAACCAATCCAAGCACTACCCAAAACATAATTTGACAATCTTATACCTATGTGTATCGAACATTATTTATACAGTGCAATATTGATCTTCATGTATGTTGCAATGGTTGAGTACGTTTTGCTTGTGTTGCTTAAAGTGTTATTCGTTGTGACTACAAAGTAGAATGCCGCTTAACCGGTGCTAGGGAACTTGAGAGGTGTTGCAAATATATTACTTCTCATGAACAGACTCAAGATAAACGAGTCTGCTACTTTTCTCTCTTATTTGTGTTTGTTGTTTCCATGGTATCCCTTTACAGTATTTATTGAAATTCATACTAGGGCTTGCTTAGTGCTGTGTGGTGGCTGTAAAATGTCGCCCCGGCTACGAATCAAACATGTTTATACTTATTGCTCCTTTGGAAGCATCAAGCCCAATCTTTGTGTCTGTAAGGTAGAATACCGATTAAACCGGTTCTAGGGTGTGTTCGAGCTTTTTTTGCAAATTATATTACATCATATGAGCAGACTCAATAAACTCGAGTCTGCTACTTTTCTCTCTTGTTTGTATGTGAAGCTTCCATTGGATCTCTTTTTCAGTAATTATTAACATTAACCCTAGCGTTTGTTCAGTGCTGTGTGGCGGCTGTAAAATATCGTTCCGACTACGAATCTGTAGTGTTATTACTTATTAGTCCTTTGGGATCATCGAGCACAATCTTTGTGGCTGTAAATTAGAATACCGCCTACACCTGTTCTAGTGGGCGTTAGATGTGTTACTAATTATATTACCACTCATTAACATGCTCAATAAAACCAAGTCTAGCTACTTTCTCTCTTGGTTGTGTTTGTTGATCCACTTTTCAGTATGAATTGAAATTCACAGAACTACGAAATAGTAGCATTATTTCTTACAGATCCTTTGGGATCATCAACACCAATATGTTTGGCTGTAAGTAAAACAAATGGTATTACCTGTCATGAACAGACTCAATAAAACCGTGTATTTTCAGTATGTATTCTCTGTTTGTTGTTGACATTTTACATTACATGTCAGTCAACTTGCTATCAATATTCACATGTGGTGAACTACGTGGGAGGTAATGATCATAATAGGAAATGTTGAAAAAAAGTACATGCGGACGACATGTTTTAAATAAGCCCTTTAAAAAGCGAATTGTTTGCTGCTCCGTATTCTGTGTCATTAGTTTGATTGACGACATGACACGAGTCGAACCAGTTGATAAAACGGTGCGGGGACCTCTCAACCCCCAACCTTTGCCACCACCCAAAACATGTTATAACATGTTATGAAAAAATGACGTTAAAAAACCCGCGGCATCTGAAATATAATTAAAACTTAGTGAACAAGAAAATACGTTAAATTCGTCTCCACAACCCTCCAAGTAACAAAAATAAATCATTAAATCTTGAATTTCAGCACTTTATTTATGGAGACCCAAGCAACTACTTTCCAATTAGTATCATCGACACCAATAATGTGTTGCTTCGTCATTCATAAGCAAAAAAGAAACTGATAATCCAATGAGACGGATATTGGATATTAATCTTAGCGGGTGGTGAGTTATGGAATGCGTAGTGACATGACAACAAGAAAAACGCCAACGACAGACAACGACGTTATGTAACAGTTGTTAACATGAGAATGTTAGGTGGCCTTTCATAATTATATACAACGTTTAGATGATGCGCAAGTCGATTAAGGTTTGGTTGTAAATGTATATATCTAAATTGGTTTAATCTAAATTTTCAGATCAATTTAAGCAATTGACGATACCGATTATTATCCTTACGTATTTGATAAAAACGCAATTGTACTTATATACGAGGAATAATAAAATACGAGTCGACGCTTTAATTAAAAAAAAATCATATAAATTGCGATACCGTTTTATAATTTCAAATGTGTAGGTATAGAGAAATCATTAATATTTCCAACCTCATTAGCATAGTACATGTAGTTTACTTTATTTCATTCGATTCATTTTTAAAGCGTACGAACATGCATGAACTCCTCTTTACTATTAGTGGGCAATCCTCACACTTTGAATTTATTATTCTTAAATAGTTTCTCAATCTTAGAATGTCCTTTTTATCTAAAGAGTTGGATTATAAGGATTGCATTTTATATTTGGTTACTTATTATAATAGCGTCTATAGCAGTCATATTCCATGGGTGTTAGGATAACGTCATGTACAGTTTGCTATGATTATATATCGTCATGGGCGAGCCAATGTTTACAATGTAAAATGTCCGTGTTCATCCTCGTTGTTAAAATAGTAAGGTTAAGAACTATTGGTCAGCCATCTTTGAAAAAAAATCCAAAATGGATGGGGTATGATTAATTGAATTTTCATCCAAATGCATATTATAGGCATGAACATTGTCAATGATATAATAGATGACATTAATGCAACACTATTGATGTGAACATAATATCAGAAACAATATTTATTTTGCAGAAATAGTGCCCTTTGTATTCGAAAAGTTTAGTGCAATTTTACTGTAAGATGTTTTGTTTTTTATGTTAAATAAATTTGCCTATATAATTATCCATTTATCTAAAAATGGCACACGAGACATCATGTCTAAATTAGATACGCATGTTATCACATCATCCACATTTCAAAGTCAATCATTGTAAAATGGCAATTATATTTTTGGATGTATTAAACACAACTGAGTGACTGCTGTGAATAGAAACATGGCAACACAAGAGTAATTTATTATTATATTCCTATAAAAACAGCACAAACTAAATAATAACATATGAATACGATCAAATTACCTGTTTATCCGAATGTTTTCACCATACTTTTAATAATGTTTTGAGTTTTCCATTTGCTTCATTTTTTTTCATTATGTTTAAATATATTATTGCTGCATTATAATCAACAGTCTGTAATATACTTTTCTTGCAATTAATCAAATAATTAATATTAATGATTTGTGCATAAATAAGCTACATGTATGTAGAAAACAAACGGGACGCCGAGAGTTTTAAAGACACCAAGAATGTCACGTTTCCCTTTAAATCTATATTAACGACCTTTAAGTCGATACAGTACTATTTTAATTTAAACAAAAGCATAATTACGGCAAAAGCCCGTGTGATTGTCAGAATTAGAATGCGAGACATATCGTGCATATACTTTTTAATTAGATCTGTATGTTGATAATCAGCTTAAAACACATTCTATGTCAGACGCACGGCAACTTCACACGAACAAGCGAAGCAGATAAGTAAAATGCGCCGCTAGTATTCCCATGAGTGAATTATTATCAAGTTATCTACTGAAAGATACAATTGATAATGTATTAGCATTTTTTTGAATTATGCATTATTACATTAGCAAGTAATATGGCATTGGTATAATTATAAAGTTTAGTTAATTAATAATGTTAAATATGTATTACATGAACATACAATATAGGTGCTTTGTTTACTACTTTTTTTTCTCTAAACAAGATTTAACATTCATTCTTCAGTATTATTGCGGTCAATTTAATATCAATTCCATGAACAAACCAACTCTCAGCTACCTATGTTAAAATTCAGATATCCAGAAACGGCAATTTGTCTTGAGCTTCAAGTGTTCGCACTGGTAATCATCGACTACCTTCGCTATGCCGAGATGGAAATCAAACACAGTTTCCGTTGAGGAGAAACGAATACGCGAATACTGGCCTACCCGAATGAACTTTAGGTAGACGCTTCTTTCGTTATATAGGTCATGTCATTTGACAATTAGGGGTGAAGTAAAAAATATGTTTCTCTCAAACACGATTTAAGATTCCTACCGTTCAAGGTCGTTCCAAGGTTGTTACTCTATCATACCGTTGGTGTTATAAGTAATATGTGAAAAATGTATAGGTTGTTGCTTTCTAATTAGTTATTTTCCTTTCAAACTGTGTTTTTTAAAAGAAATATTTCCTGCGGGTTTATATAATTCCAGATCAATACCTGGTGGTTGGGACGTTAAGATCGTCGATACCAAGGGAAGCAGGACCATTGTTTCTTTCTTTTCCACTATGGTTAATATTAGCTGTCCTAAGTAACTTCAACACAACACAGCTAACATTTCTGACACTGCCGCTTCTTTTCTCTGTATTAAAACTAGTAAATTTTGTATTTTGATATGGGTAATTTTCCCAACTTGGAAGGGGATGTTCCCCGAGCTGAGCTTCTTCAATATTCGTAATATGTGTATAAATTAGAATCTACATCAGCATGGTTACCGTAACCATTAACTTCGAAAAATCGTTGCAAATAGTATTAAAACTGATCTACTTTTAAAATATACAAGTAATTTAAGATCTCTTCTGTGACAAGGACTAACACAACCTGACTTCTATGGTGATGTGATTTACAAACTTCGTAATATTCTTGGTCATAATAATTTGGTGTAACAATAATTGTTAAAAAAAAAAATCAAAAAAGAGATAATGACCTTATCATTTTGCATTGCATGTTTAGTGATTGACCCCTTTACAGTTAGCCACTATGCTTTTCTCTTTGATTGTGCTATGACCGGACAGATTGTAGTATCTCTTAGTGTTTCATTTTTTAGTTTCTCTGGATGTGGACTTCATTGTTAGAAAATTCCTTTTGATGGGATGTAGTTTTGTTTACGCTGTCGTGTCTATTTGGGCGCTGAAGACAGGATAATAGCGGGGATTGTGTACAAATAAAATTGATTTTAGCTAACTTGTAGGCCTTATTGTTTACTGACCGTTTCAAGTCGGTAACCCTGTCTTCACCACTTTTTTCTGTTGTATTTTGTCTTTTTCATTGTATAATTAATGAAATATTGCTCCTTGTTTGTAGTACAGTGCGGACTTACGATGCCATTGCGTTTGGATGCTGTGGTTTCTATATGACCCTATATCCCATTTCTTTTGTATATTCTTATATAAACTATTATCATTGCGTTATATTATGTTGTCTATTAATGCAACCTAGTTTTTATAGAAAATATAGGCTGACGAGGCTGACGAGGATTTCTGTTATTTACGCTTATTACGATGACAATAGTATAAGAGTGACATTTGAAACTCTAGATAACCTGGTTTAAACCCATAGCAGCCATTTTGCCACTGAAAAGGTGGTAGCCATAGCCATATGTTCAACCCTTTTGTGTTGTGACGTCACGCGGCTTGCTTCTTATTAACCTTGCAATTGTTTTTTGTTTTTAATTTCTCCGTCGGATGGGGACGTAAACCGGGCGTTCCCGTGTATCGGTCTATCCTCCGAACACGTTAAAGAACCATAGGAATCTAATAAGAGTAGGGTACGGTTCCCATATTTCTATGTATCCTTCCCCTCTCTCTGGGTGTAAATAACATATACTGTGTTGATGAGCCGTTAAACAACATTCAATTCAATTCAATTGTTTTAAATCGTGTTTTTGGTTGACTATGTTCTGTGAAAGCTACATTTCCTGTTCTATTTTTTATACTACTTTTGTAAAATACTAATACCGCTTGGGCCGGTGCCAGAGGGCGTGAATGGTGTTGTAGCATGTATTGCTTCTCGTGAGCAGACTCGTTAAAATGGAGTCTGCTACTTTTCTCTCATGTTCGTTTCTTTCAAGGGATCTCCTTTTGAAATCTATTTCCACCTGTATGTCACTTATTTTTAGCTAGACTATTCGAAAAATAAGAGAGCTTATGTAATCACCCCGGCGTCGGCGTCGGCGTCGGACTCGGCGTCCCACATCACGGTTTGCGTGTAAGCTGTGTTTACAACTCTATATCTCTTACATTTCTTATCCTAGCACAATCAAATTTGTTCGTGGGCTTCCTTATAGCATTATCTTAAGGGCTGCATAAGCAATTTTGGTTCCTGTAACCCATGGGCTCCATGGAACCCAAATTATGACAGCCCATAAAATGTGTCCCATTTTACATCAAATTGTGCGTGTAAGCTGTGTTTACAAGTCTATATCTCTTACAATTCTTACCCTAGCACAACCAAATGTGGCCATTAGCTTCCTTATAACATTATCGTAAGGGCTGCTTAAGTAATTTTGGTTCATGTAACCCCTGGGCTCCCACTGAACCCAAATTCTGATAGCCCTTAAAATATGTCGTGTTTCACATCAACTTTTGCGTGTAAGCTGTGTTTACAGGTCTATATCTCTTACATTTCTTGTCCTAGCTGAACTAAATTTTGGAATTGGTTTCCTTATAGTATGTTGTAAAGGGTTGGATCAGTAATTTTGTCTTCTGCAAATTCTGGGCTCCCAAAGAACCCAAATTGTGATGGCCCATAAAATGTGCAATTAAGGCAGATCTAGGTTTGCATGTAAGCATGTATATATCTATAATTTTGGTTTGGGATTTGTTATAGCATTATGCATCTTATTACTTCACCCATATTTGGGCATGGGGTCCCTCCTCCCCCCCACCCCCACCCCCACCCCCACTCCCACTCCCCTCCACACTTTTTTTTTATATTTTTTTTTACATATTTCTGTGTTGTTTTAGTCAATTCTTACACATATGTGTTGCCACCCCCTCCCCCCCCCCCACCCCTCATCGCCCCCCCGCCTCTCCCCCCCCCCACAGTTGAAACTTTTTTTTTTTACATATTTCTTTGTTGTTTTAGTCAATTCTTACACATATATGTTGCCTCAGCCCTCCCCCTCCCCACACCCCAACACACTCCCAACTCTCGCCCCTGCTTCCAACCACCCCACCCCTACTTCAAACTATTTTTTTTTCTACATATTTCTTTGTTGCTTTTGCCAATTCTTACACATATAGGTTGCCCCCTCCCCATCCACCCACCACAAACCACCCCCGACTCTCACCCCCACCCCCCCACGCTTGAAACTTTTTCTTTCTTTTTTTTACATATTTCTTTGTTGTTTTAGTCAATTCTTACAAATATTTGTTGCCCCCTCCCCCCACAACCCTATCCCGCCTCTCCCCCGCTCCCCCACCCCACCCCACCCCACCCCACCCCACCCCACCCCCACCATCCAAACCCACTCCTGCCTCTCACCACCGCTCCCCCCACCCCACCCCCACCCCACCCCACCCCACCCCACCCCACCCCCACTTGAAAATGTATATATTTGTTTTTTTTACATATTTCTTTGTTGTTTTAGTCAATTCTTACACATCTATGTTGCCCCCTCCCCACTCCCCCATCCCCAACCCACTCTAGCCTCTCATCCCCGCTTACCCACAACACCCCCACTTGAAACTCTATTTTTTTTACATATTTCATGTTGCTCCCTTCCCCCCGCAACCCCCACCCCCCGTCCAACCCCCACCACACTCTCGATTTTTTTTTTCATAAATATTTCTGTGTTTTTTGGTCAGTTCTTACACATATGTTGCTCCCTCCAACCCACCCCTGCATGTCTCCCCCCTCCCACCCAACCCCTCCCCCCACCACACACACACTCGAAACACTTTTTTTTTTATTACATATTTCTGTGTTGTTTTGGTCAATTCTTACACATACCTGTATTGCCCCCCCCCCCACCCCCCCCCCCCCCCCCCCACCCCCAACCTGCACCCCACCCACTCCCCACGCTCGAAACGAATATTTTTATTTAATGTTTATTGTTTGTTTATCTGTGTTGTTTTGGTAATTTCTTACACATAGCTTCTTACACATATATGTTGCCCCCTTCACCCCACTCCCACACACCACAAACTAACCCCCCCACCCCCCCCCCCCACACACACACTCTCTAAACTTGTTTTTTTATTTTATTTTATTTTATTTTTTTACATATTTCTGTCTCTTTTTTTTTTTTTTTATTCTTTTTTTTACATATTTCTGTGTTGTTTTTGTCAATTCTTACACATAGCTATCTTGCACACTCACCCTTTTTATTTTGTTTTACCATATTTCTTTGTTGTTTTGGTTAATTCTTACATAGCTTCTTACACATATATTTTGCCCTCCCCACCCCCCGCCTCTACCCCATCCCCACTCAAACTCAAACTTTTCTTTTTACATATTTTTGTGTTGTTTTGGTGAATTCTTACATAGCTTTTTACACATATATGTTGCCCTCATCACCCTCACTCCCCCCACCATCCACACCGCCTCTCTCCCACCCCATCCCGCACCACACTCAAAACTCGATTTTTATTTTTTATTTTTTTTTTTACATATTTCTGTGTAGTTTTGGTCAATTCTTACACATAGTTATGTTGTGCTCCCAACCCCACCCACATTGTTAAGGCCTTGTTTTCTGATGGTATATACTAGCTATAAATTTAATATTTCTCTGAAAAATCGAATAGTCGAGCTGCGCTATTCTCCGACAGCTCTTGTTATCTATTGCACTTCCTAATGTATTGGAAATAGGCTAGCACGCGATGCTTTGTCACGTAAAATGCTCACTAAATATTGATAAAAATAAAATGTGTTTGTTTAAATTGAAATATATTATTTATCCTATACGTCTATGTACCTGCATACTATACTGCATGTTATTGATGTTTCTCGCCATCGGTTCAGATAACGACTTTTTAAATATTGTTTTATATATCGAAATCAAAAAGGATTATGAAAAAGAGTAATAAAACGTCTGATAACGGTATCATACATGTACCTGTTGTGTGACAAATGACGGTATACTGAGATTAATATATTTACCATCAACACATTCTGATATATAACTTTTATACA
>JAWPHD010021784.1:0-27165 GCA_037043455.1 Cyrtodaria siliqua
CAACATGGATTTTCTGTATCATCTGTCTTTTTACACTGCAGATGTATGCTAAAAGCAAAGAAAAACTTATTTTTTTTCAAATTAAAAATTGCTACAATTGAGAAAAATAGAATTATTTTCTGTTTTCCTTTTGTCTCTAGGTCCGTGAGCTTTCAGGGGAGATAATAGGGGTGTGAGAGGGCCTGGAAAAGATTTCAAATGTGCATACACTATCAGATTTGTCTCCATTTTATTAAAATGCGATCACTATTGTTCAAAGTGTTCAATGCGCGTTGCGCATCTAAGTCATAATACACTGGTTCACATGAGCTCGCGGAATTAATTTGACATTGTTCATTGAATTGCTGAAAAGCAAGTTAACCACTAAATAAGTTGGTATTGTTATTACTTAAAATTTTTAACGACATTCACTCACTACGGATCGCTACACATCTGAGTTTCTAATTTGTTAAAATTTCCACTTAAAGGGATATAGCGACACAGTCACCTGTATTAGTGAGAGTTCTAAAAACTTTAATAAGGGTGAAAGAATTATCAAAATCGGGATGATAATGAAAAAAGATATAGCCATTTGAAGGTTGTGATAAAACCTATATTGGGAGCACCCCATTTTCAGAACTATGAAGTCTAGTTCCAATTACATATACGGACATTATTGGATAAATACCGTTTAAAGCAAAGAAAATCATCACAAATGATTGCAGCACTCATTGACTGGGTCATATAGATCTAGTATTGCCATTAGTATACATATTTGTCATACAGTTGCTGTCATTTTCCCCCTATAATCAGTAAATGTTCATATTTACAAAAACCTCCATATATGTTCATTTAGAACAGAGTATACATAGCACTAAAATGGCGGCTTCCATATCCGTTTCAACAGAACCTTCAATGTCATATCTTTTTTTAATTATCATCCGATTTTGATTATTCTTTCAATCCTTATTCAAGTTTTTAGAACTCCTCAATAATAAAGATGAGTTTGACTGTGTCGCCTACATTCCCTTTAATAATCGCTAATTGTATACGTAGAAATTAATGCGCTTTCGCAGTATGGTATGCCCGTATGATAGTAGCTACGTTTCTCATTTAAACTGGAGGTGTGAAAGCGTTGCTGCGGGAGAAAACTATAGAAGAACAAATTGACACAAACGCCCATACATTTACGTTACATTTAGAAATGTTTAACTAACGTGATGAGATTGTCAAACCACACGAGAGTTATATTTATTTGTACATGAATACTGTTTGAAAGTTCAATATCTCTATCCTGTTTGTTCTATAAAATTAAAAGGGCCTAGGGCCAGTCTCATTAATATAGTACTTTTCCACATGTTACGTGACTAACAAATATACATACATACATGCTAGAACAAATAAATACAAACAAAAATATATCCACTGAATAAAAATTACTCGTATCAACTTTTAGTATCTTATCTAATTTTCTTTTTTAAATATATTTTAGAATAGATATATGATAGTATTTTGTTTTGACCCATAGTATGTAAAACATTTTAATATTTTGATTAAAATGTTACACATCTTTTGAAAGTAACCCCTCCCTTTATATGAAAAACATGAAATGTACTGATAAAACACATAACAATGAGTCAAAGATCGCTGGAAAGATATAAAATTCTTAAAATTGGTATGAAATATAGAAAAAAACATAAACATTAGACCCAATTTTATCGCAGATTTTCCGGTCTATAAAAAAATAAAAATATGGATAATCAAATTTTATCATATTAAATTACCTCCCTTTACATTGAATATTGTTTTAAAATTCAAGTACTGTAATCAGCGTTACCCACATTAATATTTCGAAAATTTCTTTTTGCAAACGCATTTGTAGTGGTAATGCTAGTAGAAACATGATGTTGATATAATTTAAACTGGCATATTTTAGAATTAGGAACATCGAAAGCTTCACTAATTCCGAAGTACTTAATAAAATCCTATATACCCAGTTGTATAAGTGTTATAACTTATGTCTAAGAAAAACACATTGACTCAAAAGTTTTAAAATATTTTCATAGCAATCAAGAGCAGAACGATTTACACTCGTATTTTGCAAGTTTAACCGTATCTCTAATCAAGCTCAAAATACTACAAAACAATGAAACTATATTAACAATATTCTTAGGTTGATACTAGCAATTTGGTTAGTATATATATATTACGAAAGATAGCCGTGTGAGTTCAAATTATCTCCCATTATTATATTTACTGAATTCACAGTATCCCCAAGACCGGCAGCTTTCATTGTCACTGTCTCAAATATAGCTGTGTGTGGTTGGAACGCTTAAAATGTGAGCCCACTCATATGAGCTATAGTGTATGTATGTATGCGTCTATATGTTAATTGTGTCCTCCAGACGAGAGTGAGTTATGATGTAGAGATACAGTTCAATAACGTGTGTTGCAGCTATCCTTTTTAGGGAGTGAATGCATAACGCTTGAATTCTGTGTATCGCGTCATCGTAGTTCGTCCTAGGTTGTCTGTCCTTGGTAGTTCACAAATATTTCTCCCTATATATTATATAATATATATTTGTTTTTGTATGTATATATGACGATTGACGTCTCGCCACAGTAAAACTAAAATGTATGTTTTGTTCCATTCAATAATTGTTGTTATGGAATGTTTACTAACGGCAATTATTTTGTGATTTATCATCTAAAAGTTAAATAACATGTTTGTGAGTGTTACCGATGGAGAAAGAAACCAAAAACTATATTTGCATCTGACTAATCAACAAACATGTGGAAATTTGATGCCGAACAACCACACTCCATCCTTTTTCTATGATGCCTTCAAATGGCAACCAAAAACCCACACAACTCTGGATATTGTCTTCCCCCACACTATCGGGATATTGTCTTCCCCCACACAACTCGGGATATTGTCTTCCCCCCACAAAACTAGGGATATTGTCTTCCCCACACAACTCGGGATATTGTCTTCCCCCACACAACTCGGGATATTGTCTTCCCGAGTGAACTCATACACGACACACGTCTCTATAAATACATACCTGCAGTTATTTTGCTTATTTTTTTAAAAAAAGCGAACAAACAGTACTATAGAGGGCATGTGTATTACCTCATAATATTATCAATTATTACACAAGATAAGTTTAAAATAATATAATAATAATAAAATAATAATAATAATAATAATAATAGTCTTTATTTACAGAGAGTAAAACATTTAGTTATAAACTAATCTTCCATTAGGCCCTCTAGTATATACAAATTTACAAATGACAGAACAAATCAGTTAAAAATATAGACATAGTAACCATATAAAGGCAATATTGTTTTTAAATATTAAATGTTTGCATCTTATATATGCACTATATGGTTTGGTAGAATATTTGTATATTATTAAACGTGTGTGTGGTAGACACTATAGTCCACACCAACCCCCCCGATACGCCCATTAAACGTGTAGAAATGTAACGAGTCTATTTTTTCCCATGATTCATTATGGCGTAGCACATTTCAATTGCGCACTCATTGTTTCGGGTTTAAACCGGTATTATCCAGTGAGAGAGGATGGGAGGTCTTCATGATGTCAAGGGAACTGGAGTAAAACAGAACATTTTACAAATATTTATAAAATAGCACAAGCTATGGTTAATATTGGTAGGACGGGGTGTAATCAGACCAGCTGTGGGAGAATGATTTTATAATAAACGGACAGTACGTTTGAATATAGACGGTTAGTCACCAAGTTTCCCCTTTTCCATAATGAGGAAGGACAGGTGTTGTAAATATAAGGAGAGGAACGCGATCTGTAACCATTTTAAAAGAAGTAATGTTAGCAGATATGCGATTTAAAAGAAACGCTTCTGCAATGTTGTAACTTTATAGATTCGTGAATATTTTAATATCATGGATTATCGAGACTATTTGAAATCTATCTATTTTGAAACAAACAGCCGCTTCTTTTACTAGCCCGAACAATTGTATTCAAGTTGTCAAGAGACAAGGAAAATATAAAATATCCAGAAATAAAATTAAACAATGGTTGCGAGAACAAGATTGGTTAACGATCCACAGAGGCGTAAAGAGGAAATTTACGAGGAGAAATATAATAAATTCTGGTGTAGACGTACAGTGGGGGAGCTGATTTTAGCGAGCGTTGCGAATACAGGCAAAATAACAACAATGGTGTAAATTATTTGCGAATGGATATTGACGAGGTTTCTAAATATTTTTTTCGTCCAACCATTGAAGAGTAAACGGGCTAAAGATGTTTTAGAAGCATTTAAGCGTATTATACACAAGGGCGCAGCACTTCAAATAGTGTACACAGACAAAGGAGGTGATTTTAACAATAGATTGTTTAAGTCATATATGCAGAAAAGGGCTATAGAGTACTTTACGACTCAAAACGAAAAATATTTCCAAAAACGAGAAGCTACAGATATTTAGAGACTAGAAATCTTCAGTCAGCAAGCAAATATTTGTCTTGACCCGGTTTAAAAAACAATATACTATATTGAAATACATGTACACTTAAAATTAATGTATTACTCTAAAGTGCATACATTATTACGCATACAAACCATATCTTTATACTACAATACACATCGGGATAATTAGAGTCAGTTCAAAATGTTAATAACGCAGACGTACGTTATCTTTTGACAACTGAGCGCAGTAGAGTGCACAATGCCATTACTGAAAAGTTAGCAAACAAATTTATCCCCGATTTGGCTCGTTGAACCGCGAACCTGCCACAACATTTAATACCGAATGGTTTTGTGAAATATTGTATTTTGAGATTGTTAAATATTTTCTTGAGTAACGGATATGAAACGTTGACTACATTATTTTTATTAAACAACTGTCATTTATTGAAACCGCTCATTTATTGAAACCGCAAAACATACTTTTTATTTGTAAGCGACATATACACCTATATATAAATGATGCACAGAAACACTAGAAAATCTTCAGTCAGCAAGCAAATATTTGTCAACACCCGGTTTAAAACAATAGACTATATTGAAATACATGTACACTTTAAATTACAATTTGTGTCCAGCGACAATTTTATGCAGCGGCGTAAAATGCGTAGTAGCCGCTCGTTATTGACCTTTCGCCGGTTGCCAAAGGTTAATTAACCCTGTCAAGGACTGTCATGTTATGATCGGTACGTCGTAGGTGAAATTAAATTTTCTAGAAATATTATTTTCGAAATAAATTAACTCAAAGACAGGTAGAAATAGAAAATGATTTGTATGAGTGGAATAGAATTGCATATAAATAAATAAATTAATAAACAACCGCTTTAATAACATTACCATTCACCCTATTTCATACAATCTATGGAGAATATATATGGCGTTTACCAACTTAACTGAGTGACTACTATATTTTTACCTTCTGTTCATTACAAACACTCAACTGACCGAGTGGCGTCTTTTTTTAAAAAAGGGGGAAAAAAAGAAAAAAAGAAGATATGTCCGTATGATTAAGTTTTAATTTATTCGTCAAATATCTATACTCGGTAAAAAAAGTTTTGGACCAGGCTATATAAAGTCATATAAAAATAAAACTAGTGTACATAATTTAAGTATCTTTTTTTAGTAACCAAGGTCTACCCTACCCGGTTAATTTGATACCAGAAACAATAAATTCCAAACAAGATTTGATTATAAAAAAATATCGCGAACACACAAAGGGTCTGTAAAAAATGTTGCAAAGTCCATAAAAAGTAACAGTTACGGACATATTCGAGTAACCAATAAAAAGATTATTTTTTTTTCGCAAACTTTCATTGTAAACGATAATTATTGTTGATTGTTGATCTATTATGAAATATCAACTGAGATAATAAGGGTTATGGTCGAATATCATGGTTCAGCGATCATTGTACGGGTACGAACACTGCCATGGTCCAAAACTTTTTTTACAGAGTATATATTCAATAAAACTTTTCTCGTGCATAAAAATCATATTTTGATTCTTTCTCTCAACTCAACAGCTATACATTTTAAATAACAACCCCCCCCCCCCCCCCCCCCCCCCCCAAAACGGGTATTATTTCATTCAAGATGGAGGCAATATGGTGTTAATGTTTTCGTAAAGGGGGCACTCCTCAGTTTCGCATGAATGTCCATGGTGTAAATCAGAAAGATATCAACTAAGCATCTTTTAGGTCCATGGATGGTCTTTATAATAATTATGAAGCACATGTTTGATGTTTTTTTCAGTTTTGATTACTTCTAAGTTTATTTTGGTGTATTGGGATATGCATTCTTTGGGTTTTTTGGAGGCTATAAATAGAAAAATGTGAACCAATCAAAAACTTCCTAAAGTAGTTAAAATGGCTGATTTTCACTGACGAGGAGATCAGCGTGGAATAACTTTTTAAAATGCCGGACTAGGTATGTAAAATTTAGCATTTCCTGATATGCAAGAGCATTATGAGTGCAGACATGACCCTGATATGTGTAGGATTTATTTTTTATTTTTATTTATTGACATTTGAAATATTGCTAAAATTGCATTTTTAGCATGTTTTAAGGGGTGGGGTAATCTTAAAGAAATGGGACTAAAGTTGTACAGAAAATGCTTTTTGATACTTTTATTTGGTATGGAAACATGGGTAATTTTATTGTCTTCTAAGAAATGTATGACACAATGATGATGTGATTTATTTTTGCTCAAGGATTCAGGCTAAGAGCTTGTCATGTGTTTGATGATTGAGAAATGTACATTAAACTGTGGAGTGCCCCCAAAGCGGTCTGTTGTGTTGAAAAAGGAAGCTCAATTTCTAGACTACTTTGTTAAACTTAGTGATAGCGAGAAGAGGACTATAGCGAAGAATTTACGAAATCTCAAATAACGGCGATCAGCCAGATTCTGTTCAACGCTATCAAAAGACAAATCAAATTTATTGCAGTTAAAACGGTATAGAACTTCGCTCTATAATATCGCGGACAAGAAAACGTCTTTACAACAAAAGAGAAACATAATTTATAGGAGGATTCGTCAAGTAACCGTGGTATTGAAAGAGGGTTTAAAGTGGATACCAAAATAAACACTGAGACCATGTCGACAAAAGAACTTGTGCTCGTACCAAAACAAAACTAGAAATTGTTATTGTCCATGGGACAAAAACGTATGGCTCCCCCACTCGCCCGAACAGACATAATTGACGACTCTAGGTCCAACTGTTCTTTATTGATCTGAGATCGTTTTGATATTCAATATCCCTGTGACTGTATCTACTATCTGTATCAGTAAGGCCACATAAAAAATATGTGTGGTTCAAGTAACCCGACCGACCCTATTTTTTTAAAGGGACGACCCTAAAACTTCTTATGCAAAAATTAAAAAAAAAAAAAAAAAAAAAAAAAAAAAAAAAAAAAAAAAATTAAACAAAAAATTAAAATTAAAAAATATTTAAAAAAAAATAAAAATTAAAAAAATAAATAAAAAATAAATAAATTAAAATTAAAAAAAACAAAAAAACAATAGGGGTCATCTACTGGTCATGACCAACCATCCTTCCAAGTTTGAGGACCCTAGGTCCAACCATTCTCTAGTAATTGATCGGACATAGTTTCACCGCAACCTTGACCTTTGACCTAGTGACCCCAAAATCAATAGGGTCATCTACTGGTCATGACCAACCATCCTTCCAAGTTTGAGGACCCTAGGTCCAACCATTCTCTAGTTATTGATTGGACATCGTTTCACCGCAACCTTGACCTTTGACCCCAAAATCAATAGGGTCATCTACTTGTCATGACCAACCATCCTTCCAAGTTTGAGGACCCTAGGTCCAACCGTTCTCTAGTTATTGATCGGACATCGTATTAATAGTCAAGGTCACCACGACCTTGACCTTTGACCTAGTGACCCCTCTACTTGTCATGACTAACCGTCGTTCCAAGTTTGAGGACCCTAGGTCCAACCGTTCTCTAGATATTGATCGGACATCGTTTTGATAGTCAAGGTCACTGCGACCTTGACCTTTGACCTAGTGACCCCAAAATCAATAGGGGTCATCTACTTGTCATGACCAACCATCCTTCCAAGTTTGAGGACCGTAGGTCCAACCATTCTCTAGTTATTGATCGGAAATAGTTTGTGACACAGACAGACCTACGGCCTTTACCTTTGACCTAGTGACCCCAAAATCAATAGGGGTCATCTACTTGTCATGACCAACCATCCTTCCAAGTTTGAGGACCCTAGGTCCAACCATTCTCTAGTTATTGATCGGACATCGTTTTGATAGTCAATGTCACCGCAACCTTGACCTTTGACCTAGTGACCCCAAAATCAATAGGGGTCATCTACTTGTCATGACCAACCATCCTTCCAAGTTTGAGGACCCTAGGTCCAACCATTCTCTAGTTATTGATCGGACATCGTTTTGATAGTCAATGTCACTGCAACATTGACCTTTGACCTAGTGACCCCAAAATCAATAGGGGTCATCTACTGGTCATGGCCAACCATTCTTCCAAGTTTGAGGACCCTAGGTCCAACCATTCTCTAGTTATTGATCGGACATCGTTTGTGACACAGACCTACAGACAGACAGACCTACAGACAGACAGACAGAAAGAACAAAATCAATATGGCTCCCCTACCACACTTTGTGTGGGGGAGCCATAATTACAAACTTTTATTTGAAAAACAATCGCCGGAAACAGTCTGTCGTCAAGCGTGTGACGAGGAACAACCGGAAGCGAAATTGGAGAATGAAAAAAGAGCATCTTTGGAATATGATCAGCCTGACAATAATGTTATTGAGAGTATAAAAACTACACAAGCCGTTCGATCGTCATCTTCGGGTCATATTCCGGAGATAAGAAAGAAAGTGGTAAAAACCAATGCTAAGAAATCGGTCAAATGGATTCCATACTGACTGTATTAAAATAAAGAAAGGACACGATGAATATAATTGTACATAGTGATTTTATTCTTATTTTTGTGTATTGTTCAAAGCGTTAATTTAACAGGATATCAACATAACCATATACATAGATCATACATGTATAGTACATATATAGAGGATCTTAAACGAGTTCCCATTTCATATAAGATTTATGAAACGAGTTATGAATTATTTTAATTTTAACGAGCCTTTTGGCGTCAGACACACTTTAGCGCCAAAACGTCATAAAATATGTGACGTCGTAACGTCGCGTCTCACACAAAATAGCAGTTTACGCTAACTTTTTAACAAACCAACACCAATGTTTTGTATAACATGCATTATTTTTATAAACTGCCACAAAAAGGAAGTTTATGACTCAGATCTGGATGAATTTGTAATAAATAAAATAGTTTCAGTTAATAAACTGTAGTGTTACAGGTTTAACTCAACCAATCAAAATCGTTCCAGGTTGTATTACACGTGTATCATACAATAGAATATTAAATGGGTGTTCGACACTGCTAAAAAGGGACTTTATGTGATAAATAATAATATTACAACAGTAAAGATGCTTTACAATGTAAAGACAAGTTAGTACAAACGACTTGTAAAATATTTAATACATGTCTTGCTATCAATTATATGTTGTTATTTTCTTTTTTCAAATACCAAATATTAAAAGACAATCCTTTAACAAACACAGTTTTTGTATCTATAATACGCAAGTTACAATATGTCAATGAACAGCCTCAATTCAACCGAGGCTGCTATTTTCTAGTTTGGATGTATTTTGTGCTTCCAGAAGATGTAATTTTCCAGGTTTTATTTGTATTGAACACGGACAATGTTTGAAAACATATTTTATACAGCCAATAAATAATAATAATAATAATAATAATAATAATATACACGAAATCACTTTTTTGTCATTGCACCGTTTGAATTTCTCTCCCTCCCTCCCTCCCTCACAAACACTAGCACGCACGCACGCACGCAGCACGCACACGCACACACACACACACACACACACACACACACACTCTATCACATACACTTTTCCCGTTCTCTGTAAAAAAAATTTAAATACAAATATGACAAAATATTGATGAAACGGATATGAAATAATTTTATTAGCTATCGAACGAAAGGTTTTATTTCCTCGGGTTATTGATAACTGAAAAGTTTACATACTTAAAGAGTCTAGAAAACGTTTTATATCTTCTTCTTGTTGCTTCTGTTTATATTTATTAATTGGTTTTAGCACGATATCTAAGGGTTTCGTATTCGTCAAGGCGAAAACATGTCACCTTTTCTATTCAGTATTTTTTTAAATGATCTAGAACTGTTTTTAAATAACCGAAATGTAAATGGTGTCACAAGAGAAACCGAAATAGATCAAGCCAATATGTACCTCAAATTATTTATTCTGCTTTATGCAGATGATACTGTATTGTTTAGTGAAAACGAAAATGACTTTCAGATAGCACTTAACAATTTTAAAGAATATTGTGATACTTGGAAATTAAAAATTAATGTGGAAAAAACAAAAATAGTTATTTTTAGTAAAGGTAATTTAAGACAATTCAGAAATTTTAATATAGGAAATGATGTAGTGGAAAGAGTAGACCATTATAAATATCTTGGAATATACTTCTCAAGAAGTGGATCTTTTTTAAAGACCAAAAAATATATTGCTGAACAGGCAAATAAAGCATTATTCTCTTTACTGAGGAAAATTAGATATTTGTCACTCCCATATGATATGCAAATTGATCTGTTAAACAAAACTGTCAAACCAATCTTACTTTATGGTAGTGAAATATGGGGTTTTGGAAACCTAGATATTATAGAAAGAATACAGTTGAAATTCTTAAAATACATTTTTAACCTAAAGAAGTCTACCCCTACATATATGGTTTATGGGGAAGTAGGCATAACACCCATATCAGTTGACATAAAAAATAAAACCATTTCATACTGGACAAAACTGATCAACAATTCAAGTGAAGTGAATAATAATGTGCAACAAAATATCTCTTCAAAAATGTATATGCTGATACAAGAACTGGTATCAAAAAGAAAGATAAAGTCCCCTTGGATAGACAATATTAAAAACATACTATGTACTTCGGGTTACTCTGGAATCTGGTATAGCCAGAGTTTTTCAAATGCAAAATGGTTAATTAAATCATCCTACCAAAAGTTGAAAGATATATTTATTCAAAACTGGCATTCAGAAATAGATAGAACATCTAACACCAATATTTATAAATTATTTAAAACAGAATTTAAACAAAGCATCTATATTAAAATGTTACCAACCTATTACTGTAAACTACTCATCAGGTTTCTAACGAGAAATCATAAGCTACCAATCGAAGTTGGCCGTTGGAGATCCATCCCGAATAACGAAAGAAAGTGCCCTCATTGTAATGATATTGGTGATGAGTTTCACTACCTATTAAAATGCTCAAAATTTGAAGATATTAGAAAAAAATATATCCAAAGGTACTATTATACAAGGCCAAATATGTTAAAATTTCAACAGTTACTCTCAACTGAAAATGTACAGGAACTTAAAAGGCTAAGCTACTTTATAGAGCAAATAGTTAAAACTATAAATATGGCTTAAAAATATTATTAAAAACAATAATAATAATGAAAACATAAATTAAATATTAATAATAACTTTTTTCTTTTTCTGTTTCTAGTATGGTTACCATTATTATACTAGAATGAAACTCAATCTTAAAGCTTTACTACCTGAACTGTCCTTTACGAGTTCTTATTTTTCGTTTCGGTAAGACTCATACTTATTGGAAGTCATAAAGGTTACGGCTAACAAACAAATGTAAATATGTTGATGTAAATATTTGTGTAGAATGTAAAGCATAATATTTGTAAGAAGTATGAGAGTTGGATGCAAGCCTATATTGTACCATTCAGTATGTAATGGTTGTTTATTTTGTTACACATGTACACAACAAATACTGTCCTTCAAAAGTAAATGGTGTTACTTTTGACTGTCCTTGACGAAAACTATTTTCTTAAAAATAAGACGCTATCCGAATAAAGTTTCAGCGACATAAACTTTTTAAGCTATTACCAAAAAATGGTCTTCTAAATCAAGATTCAATTCAATTATTATTTAACTGTTAAATTTTGAAATATGACTACTCTATTTATAAATTGTTTGTCCATTGTTATATTTAGAAGAAGCAAGTATACGGTATACTTACAGTTAATAGCCTTAATACACAACAAACCAAATTTCCAATAATTGTCTAAAAATAGAAAATATACATGTCAGACAATCCAGTACACTAAAAATTGTAAACTACAACTAAATGTATATTGTCATCATACATGCTTATTTTAATAGAGACCGGGACTAGAGATAGCACCCTTTACTTACGCATAAACTACTTTATCTTAATTCATAAACGTTCTATAAAAGATTAAATAGGTTCGATTTCTGTAAACAACACGTTTCACGTCCATATTGGAAAATGTATTGTACTTACTCATTATTCAATACATTCGTCCTTTTATGTTTCGTCCTAAATGAACATTTAATAAAAAAAAAAGAAAAAAAAAAAGAAAAAAAAAAAAAAAAAAGAAAAAATAATAATAATGATATGCAGTATTTATATTACATTCTCATTTAATTTATTATTCAATGCAACCTAATTAATAAATTGATATTAGCTGTTTAAATAGTGTTCTCCTGCAAAACGTGTGTGATCGTTGTTTGTGTATGCTTATGTATGATTTGCCATTTGTGACTATTTGAAAACTACTTGTTGTAAATTGTATATACTTATGCATTTCACCTGTGTGAAACTGCGTAATTAATAAATAAAGATGAATTGAATTGAATTGTATGACTACCGTCTGCTTGTACCAGAGAGAATTTCTATAGGTAACTGTAAATCACGGTTAGCCATACAATTTCATGAGCAAAGTGTGATATTCAATTTTTCTTCAAATTATGAGGCCCACCCAATAAAGCAATTGTAACCAGTACACATAATAACACATTAAAGAATGTTGTATATTTATTGTGTCTGCTCTGATTTTTGGTCTAAAAACAATTAAGAAATACCAGATAAGTTTTGTATTCAAAAGCTAAATTATGAACATATATTTCTTCATTAAAGTAAATTACAAAGTGTTGTTAAGCTATTCTTACCCTCAATATAGCAATGCTATACAAATAAAAAACTAAGAGCGGGCCTCAATTTATATACCTGAGTTGATCAGCCATGAAGCGTGCTGGCTGAAAATATTCAAGCTTCCCATGCTTTTTCAATGACCAGGTAGCGTTGGGAAATGTGTCTTTAAAGCTGTACAGTCCCTATTTTAACTGGTAATAACTCATGAATATGAATGAGTCACCTGTGAAGTAGTTTCAAATCGACGAACACCCCAAAAGTCGGTATATAAGGAGAAATCGATACGTAAAATTTCACATTTTTATTTAGACTCCGTACAGGTAACATCGATAAATATACGGCTCCAGAATATATGTGATAAAAAATAGTTGCCCGGATCGGGATTTGAGCCACAGCCTTGCACTTGTGAGATTTGAAAGATGTACGCTGAACCTCTAGACCACTGCTATTTATTGGTATTTTGTAGCATTTTTAACATTAAATAGGCATTACGTAATAACAAGAGCGCTCACACAAACTTATCAAGCGCTAAATAACAAATCGAGATATGGTTTGAGGCGAAAGATTAGTTTCATATTGATAAGATACAGTATTACACCAGGCAATGTTAATTTACACGTGCGACAATATGGACTGCATATTTATTATATATATTTAGTTCCGTTCAAATATGTTAAGTTATTTTGCCTCATAATATATGGTAGTTAGTATACTATTTTCTCAAGTAGCGGTGTAGTTCAGTAGATAGAGCTCAGGACTTGAAATCGGAAGGTCGTGTGTTCGAGCCCCGAAAGAAGCTAACTTTTTTTTTTCTGTAAAAATTACTGTTACCTGTGTATAGGTACGATGTGCAGTGGTCGATGTATATACAGTAAATGATTTCTTGTGCTATATTTGCTCGCTTAAATACCCGATTTCGACATGAGCTGGTGAACATGAAGTTACAAATAAAGACACGCCTACAAAGAAGAAATCGATTGATATAGGGACTCTGTAGCTTTAAGCTCTTGTGCCACTTAATTCTAATTTCATGACACCGGGCGTTCTGAGGTCGTACTTATTATGTTTCGGACAACATTGTCGAGGAAACCAAACATTTTTAAAATTATCTCCCGCGAAATCGTCTCTGCATTGTCTCAAAATATTTTGGTCGAAAATGGGCAACACTTTCGGTAAAATGGCATCACGTAACGTTGGCGTTGCTAATCCAAAATAGAGCGCGTCAGTATCCATTTCAGCCATTTCAAAGTTCTCCCTACCGACAAACTTCAGTAAAAAATCAAAATAAAAGGACAGCATATGTAGTTTGGCGTATTGTAAAATCATGTAACCTAGTATACGGGAGAACTGATAGAGATTCTAACATTGGCGAACTCGCTTTCAAACATATCGCCACCAAGTTCAGTTAGTTGTCGGAATCTAGGGTTATTTACAGCGAAACGTGCTTTTATAAATCCTTCAACATATTTTATTTTTTGAAATTTTTCCTTATTTATGATTGTGCTACCAAACGCAGATACTCCCACTAATTTTGACAAAGAGCTTTTTTTAGTTCTTGCGACTTGTCAACATCGCCTTGACGGCGGTCGTTTGTAACGTTATCAACAAAATCTTTAAAGCAAGACAATTTCGAAAATTCCACGACTTGATATATATTTGTAACTAAAAGCCCTTGTTCTACGTACCATTTAAGAAGCGGTGAAGACAGCAATAAACATTCGGCTTTCATTCCACCGACTAACAGAATACGCTGTTTTGTTGAGAGACCGTGTTTCTGTGCGTGCTGTTGCATATGTTCGCCGATAGTATCAAATTCAACTTCGGTGGTACAGAACAACGGACACATTTCTTCAAAATATTGGGCTGGATCTAAATCGGTCTCGGGCTTAAACTTGACCTGATTCCAACTGACTGGCACCTGAAAATCTACCTCAATAAACCCAAACAACGTTTCTCTTACGACGGCATCGATGATTTGCGACTCTTTCAAGTAACCTTTGTGGTGCCTGTAAAATGAGGGGCATCGTTGATCGATAAAATGTTTCATTGCATCGCTTTCTTTGACCTGTTTCCTAAATTCGCATTCCCAAATTGAAACCATTTTGTAACCGTGGCTTCGCAAATATGCAAATCTTTCTTGAGTTCTTGTAAACCTTTGTTTATGTTGTTCAGCGTTTTCCGGTGTTATGCATGAACTATGACGATGAAAATAACATCGTAAAAACTCGTACACGATGCCGGTACTAGAATCGTGACCATCCACAAGGTACGGACCTATTATTTTCTCACCGCCGGAGTTCATTTTGTGTTTAATGCGAACGTTCTGCGAATGATCGAACATGACCGTGAATCTATGAGATGTTTTCAAAGGTTTAAATCCATTTTCTTTCTTACGTCTAATATAATTGCCACATGGCATCGACTGACTTAGCGCGTGAACGTTCTATCGTTGACCTGGGCGCCATGTCCATTTTTAAAATAACAAGAGCTTCCGACTCAGTTTTATTTTCTTTCGTTATCAACCTTTCGAAATCCACTCGCGCGCGGTCTTCCAGAATGTTGCATTGTTTTAAGGAAGAGTACAAATCTTCTTTAGGGGGAAGTGACCTTTCCTCGAGCACAGCAATGTCTGTAAAGTATTCGTACGGGAAATATGACATTCTTTGACTAACCCCGAACGTAGCTAGAAACTTGTCATATGAAGTGCCGGGTGGAAGGTAATTGACCATGTCTAAAAAGCGGAGGTTGGGGTTTGACAAGCACATATACGCGTTATTTCTTTTGACCACACATTTCTGTTGTTTGGGTTCTTGAAGTCTAAGGTGTTTTGCTAGCTTAGACTTTAAAAGATTTAAGTCATATTTGGCAGAGTTAAACCTAAAACCGGAACTTGATGACAATATGTTTCAAACTGTTCGCGCGTGCGTTTGATCAAGTTAATCATCAATTTAGAAGTTTCGGGGAATGTTCTATAATCATCATCTTCATCATCATCATCATCATCATCTTCATCATCATCATCATCATCATCATCTTCATCATCATCATCATCATCATCATCACTTACTATTCTCCTAGAAGTTTTCGGATTCAGAGAATGAAAAGGCTGAATTAAATCATCATCATCATCATCATCGTCATTACTACTACTTCACTACTACTACTACTACTACTACTACTACTACTATTTATACTGTTGCTGCTGCAGTTCTTGCTGTCAATCGTACTTTCTATAGATTCCATATCCCAGTCGTTGTACTCTACTCTTATTTCGTTTGTCGATTCTAAGGTTTTTAAGAAACTATGCCAAACATTTTTCTTGCTTATTGCGTGCAAAAATTCAGCGGATGGTGGCTCCCATTCAGAGGTTTCTTTTGCCTCACCACCTACATCATCAACATCATCATAATCATCATCATCGTCATCATCATCATAATCAACAACAACAACAACAACAACAACAACAACAACATTATCATCATCATAACCAGCACCATCATCATCAGCAGCAGCAGCAAAAGCAGAAGCTTCAATCCTCTCCTCTGTCTTAACCCACTTACCTTCTAATATTTCCAATTCAGCGTGCCCATCTTTCGCGCGCTGATGAATAAGTTTTGTCTGAAATATCGTTCATATAGCCGATTATTTGAGTAAGCAAAGACTCTAAATTATGATTCAAAATAAACTTGGGATCAGTGAACCCGTTTACATTGCTACATAAACTTGCCGAAATAGGTTCGTGTCGGGTGGTTTTTGTAAGACGGTCGCCATTTCGTTCGTCTATTTGTTTCAACATCGCCTCCATATCAAATGTTATAAACCAAGGGTAGTTTTGCAGAGACGATTCTACATTAATATCTAAATCTTTCAATTTATCAAATATTGTTTTTGGTGAGTCGAAATAACCGCCCGGTAATCTTAATTTAGTGGCATTTTGGCAAGTTTTTTCGTGTCGGACTAAATCGCACTTAGTATTAAACAACTTGTCACACAGCCTGCATTGGAATTTAGAAGCGTATGACTTAAATTTGGATACATTACTCAAGTTGTCTTCGAACAAATTCAAGTTCATGGATTTAGGAGGGAAACATTCCCTAGATTTATACAAACATGTACAGTTCTTTCCTCACTCAATTAAAATACATTGATATTATATTCGAAACGAATTTCTAAATCCGGCATTTTGCATAAAGTAACGTCAGTCGATTTTAATCGATTTTCTGAAACATATTTTACCCATTTACCATGCAACTCGCCCGTTAATGTTTCACAATAAATATTTTGTGTTCTATGGTAAAGAAACAAAGGTTATCATCGTATAGTTTTTTTGTATTAGGATTTTTCTCAAATGAGATTATACTTGTTGACTTAACAATATAGCGCGGTAACGGCTGACTTAGGCCTAATGGGAAACTAGTCTTGTGTACATGATATAAAACGTTGGTTATAACAACAGGTCTCCATTTAGAGTTCGGTCTTTGTTTTTGAAAGTAATTTGGCAAATCTAACTCTGACACATTTCTGTTATTGATAAGTTGAGGAAACAAAAACAAACCGTCGGTATAATACGGCACAAAGTTCCGTTTTCAATATTTTGTAAATCAATCCAAACGATAGATTTATTTTAAAAGCATTTTGACTGTGTTCGAAAATAAACTCGATTTGCTCAATCAATTGTTCTACGTTTAAAAGGTTGGGAACGGGAAAATTGTACGTATTTCTCACATTACCTTCCTGAACGCGCTCTCTCAAAATCAAATGTCATTCTCACTTCCGTCTTCATTCACCCACGTTGCGGTTTCATCGCTATCAGTCCAGGGATCATTTTGCAATTTACTGCTTCCTGACTGTTTATGATATAACATTCTGTCTTCGTACAGGTCACGGTAAGTTGCAAACTGATCTTGACAAAATCTACACTTCAAATGCTTGACTTTAGTTATTTTATCATTGGCACTATTATTTTTTCTATTTTCTGAACTGGAATTCAACTCTGCCGAACCGCTGCTTCCTGAAGGTGAATTATGTCCAGTCGTTTGTTCATGATTAACTAATTCTTTAACAGAAGCAAATTCTTTGGTACATTTTCTACATTTAAACACATTTGTAGTTTTGCTTGTGTTTTTACATGTTTTCTCGTGTCTTTGTCGAGTTTTGTAGTTGCTAAAAGTCTTTCTGCAAATGTAGCAGACAATTTCCTGGGTCTTCTTCTGTCTTGGACCGTCACATCTTTTTTCATGACGAACGCGTACGGATTTCCCACTAAAACACTTCCCACACTTGCTGCATGTATTATCAGATATCTGTTTTATGTCCGCGTTTTCAGTTCTGAAATTAAGTGTATTTAATGTAACTATGTATCAGGGTGTAATAAATGAAACAAAAGGTGGGTTAACTTTTCATATATATAAAAATCCTGCATAATGTTGAGCTCCTATTATTGTTTGATACTGTTTCGTATTACATGCAGTATAATTCACAAAGAAAAATAAGTCGTGCCTAATAGTCATTTCATTCAGAAATTACTATTCATGGATCCTGCATTACAGAAAGTTTGTAATTATAAATTTATTTCTGCCTATATACAAATTATATATATATAGACATATTCTAAATGTATTGAATCAATATTGATAGCTATATATTGACGGACAACACAAATGACGGTAAGACACAATACCTCATTTCAGAACATGATAAGTCACAAACAATTAACACAGATTAACATCGTTTACCTTTCTGAAAAATCATCGGTTCTTTTTCTTTTTGCAGCGCTTTCCCAGCTGTCATCAACGGGTTTCTGCTCGACTTCCTAATCAAATATTAATTTTATTAATCTTTATTAATATTTTACATTTTGACATACATGCACTTTCACTTTATTTTAAGCAATGTTTAAAAATCTGAAGAAGGGAATCCTTCTAAAATGCTGAGAACACAGTGAACAGTGAAAAATTACAGCAGTAATGGAAAATGCAACACTGCCCACGCCTCCTAGCACTGGTTTAAACGGTATTCAAATTATCAAAACCAAATATGATGAAATATGCCCGTATGGAACATTTCAATTAACATAATAGTTTATAAAATAATATAACATTAAACAAATATACTTACGTTTTGTGCGCAGCAAATCTGTTCATACGTTGCACGTTCATTCGGTCGAAATAATTTTCCGCATGTTTTGCACACTATATGTTTCATAATTTATAGTTTTCTTTGTATTAAAATCTAATCAGTAATAATATAATAGTGTCTAACTGACAAGCACACAAATAAATAAATAAAAAGATTTATGTAGAAATCTCAATATTTCACAAAACCATTCGGTATTAAATACGGAATTCCGTTAGGGCCATCGCCTTTCAATGTGTTGATCTGAAACGCGATACTCGATAGTACGATGATGAAAACGCGAAATCACGAAACTACGATAACGAAAACGCGATAACACGACGATGATAACGCGATACTACGATAACGAAAACGCGAAAATACGATAGTACGATGATGATAATGCGATATACTATCGTGTTTTCACCATCGTACTGTCGCGTTTTCACCATCGTAATATCGTGATATCGCGTTTTCGTTATCGTAGTATCGTGATTTCGCAATTTCATTATCGTACTATCGCGTTATCATCATCGTACTATCGCGTTATCACCATCGTACTATCGCGTTATCATTATCGTACTGTCGCGTTATCATCATCGTACTATCGCGTTATCACCATCGTACTATCGCGTTATCTTTATCGTACTGTCGCGTTATCATTATCGTACTATCGCGTTATCATCATCGTACTGTCGCGTTATCATCATCGTACTATCGCGTTATCACCATCGTACTATCGCTTTATCATTATCGCACCATCGCCTTCCGGTGCGCATGTGCATGCTCAAAAATAGAAGATCTTCAAGTACAGCAGTACAAATGGACGAGTTTATACAAACTCATTTTGAGAGAGGCTATGCCTACAAGGAAATACTTGTTTTATTGAAATCGGATATGGGGGTAGATATAAGGTGAGTTTATTTCAGATAATTTGTAATTTGTATTGGTTCGTTTTAAAGATAGTTTACCGTGTGGCAATTGTTTACAATCAAATTCGACAGTATTTACTAAACCACATGTCTTTGCTATATTTGACATTTTTCACACACATCTACTTTTTATGCTTTTCATGTTTCAAGCATACGTATATGTAATGTTATATAACTGAACAAGATCTTTCATGATGAGTTCTGTGATATAAAATGGGTATATTTATAAATAAAATGTGCTTCTCGTAACATAATTATGCTTGTCTTATGAACTTATAATTCAGTATGTTCGAGAGGTTGTAGACTTGACTATGTCTGGCATGGTTATGCTTTTAGAACTACAGCTCTCAAAGTTCAAACCCCGCTCTCGCGATAGGGCGATATGCAGATTCGAACGCGGGTCCTCGTGTGTGAAAATCATGATTTTATTAGTGATCCTCATATAGCTACATCTGCTAGTTAGCCAAAAGCAACATTATTAACCATTCATTTCGTATGCCTTTTCATCTATCGTCAACTGAAGAGACATTTACAGAGAATGAATTTAAGGAGGCGAGGCGTGTGGGATGTTGAACAGGTTCAAAATGCTATACAGGTATAATTTGACTGCATTTCTCATTCCTGTAAAATCTTAAATAAAATTTCTGAGTAAAGGGGCGTTAACTCTGTCACTTTTGGTTGTAAACCGCTTTACTTTGTATTTTGACATGTGAAAATCGAAAATGAAATGCTATCTATTTTGTGGTGGTGGCGAATGTTTTTATGACAGAAAATAATCACCAGGAATATGCTCGGATGGAAATGTTAGTTTACAACTATGTTTTACACATTTGGACCACAAACAAAGGGAAACAACCTCAAGGTCATGGACAGTTACATTTTCATGAAACATCACGTTACAGCCTAATCAACGCAGTAGATGGCGCTGCACCAAATAATGTTTTCCATTTCACTAACTAAATTACATGTGTACAGCGTTGTTGCAACGTTGCGTGAGTCGAAGCATTTCATTAGGTCGAGTATACGAAACTATGGGGTCCATATTGTGCTGATTTCGTAATATTCCAGGACAACCTTCATAGTTGAAAAATGTATCTGGCCGACTTGCTATGTTTACATACCAACTGTTTTGTTGTGAATAATTCATCAGTCCGAATTACAACATTCGATTTTTGAATAGTTCTGAGGGACACTTACTATAATAAATACCTGGAGCAAGACGAGTGGGTTACTTTTCAGCCGATTTAATTCCACATGACATCACAAGTTTCCATGGTAAAATGGTTATGACAATCTGGATGATGTCCAGAGACAAAATATAGCTCATTCTATGCATTTGAGAAAGTATTTCTGATTGAATCGTGTAACAAAGCAGAACCTTTTTTTTCTCCAGGAAAGTCATCTATAATGATTTTGTTAAGTGGGAAGAAGTCGATAAATCTAATATAATATATATGCCAAATTCAATTTGATATCATTAGAAAACTGAATGATGGATGTATCATGCCCAATTTATAGAAGCAAAAACCTGGCTTCGATTTCAAATGACAAAGGCAGTTGCATTATATAATGAACGCCCCTCGTATAGTTCAAAATCCAGGTCTCAGTCGTTTACCATTTAGACAAGTGGGTCTATTCTGACAAAATTTTCTTTTTATTTGTCAAAATGGTCATCGCTTTAAAATCGTGTCACTTGTAAACAATCTATTTCACTCCAATAATAATTGTGTTAACGTCACATATATATATGTATATTTCCTAACCTCATAACTTTGCCAAAGACAACAGACAGAAAACAAATGGACACAAAAGGGATAGCAAGGCATAGGCCAATCGTCTTTACTACTACAGTTCGACAAATAACACAAATAAGTGAAATAGGACAGTGAAACACGATTCAAATGAATACTTGTTTATATTCAGAGTGAACTCTGTGGCAGCGGGCGCAATCTTGGCTGTCGTTCCATGACTCAAAGATTACAGTCTCGACACGGAATGTCTGTGGGAAGGTAAGTATACATGTGTGTTAAGGCAGCAAGCTACCGGAAGTTAAATTCAGGTTTAAACTCATCCATATTGGAGGAGATGAAAGTACCTTTCTACTTATTTAATACCTATTAACTTAAAGACAAAGACGAACTACTTTCGATGTACAGTTACCGTGTTCAGAAAGCGTGAATCATGTGCTCTTTTCAATTGAATGGGATGATCAAACTTTGGAAAAATAATACCCCGATAAAGAATGTCAAACGATTTACCGCTATACCTCATGCAAGTCATGAAAAGCAGGAAACACGCTTATGAAAACTGTCACAGTTTTTGCTGTTTTTGTACTTTATCTTTAAAACTTACTTTATCAGACTCTGTAGCGCAGTTGGTAGTTTGGTTTACCTCCCCTTTTCAGCTGCACTGTAGGTATTTGAGTAATGTAATACAAGACTACACAGTTGGTAGCGCGTCAAGCTTTTAACCTGGACAGCGGTCGTGAGTTCGAGCCCCACTCCGGACGTTTTGTCATTTTTGTGGAAAAAGAAGAGCTAATGTACTATAACTATTTATGATTACATGTGCAAAAAGTGCTCAAGGTGAGCATTTATGAATCCATTTTGTCCGTCGTCTGTCCATTTAAACGAATAAACGTCTCTCATGCAATTTAACTATTTACTTCAAAAATAATGCCGGTATTGTCCTCTACCAAAATAGCTAAATCCGCTCCGTTCCGATGGAAAATATGGCAGCCAGTTGAGCACAACATGACATTCAAGACCCCATTGTTTTGTCTTGTAGAAACATGGTTCTTCATCAGCTGAAGCTGTTGGATCCAGAGGGTGTTGAAGCCAGACGTAGACATAGACTCATTAGAAGAATATATCGCAACAAAGGTCCAAACTTTTTAGTTCACGTGGATGGGTATGACAAGATAAAGCGCTATGGACTGGCAATACATGGTGCCATAGATGGGTGAGTTTCTTGAAGTTGTTCATTGTTTAGTAGGTCTGTAGTATCGGAACACTTGATTGTTTTATCCACATCAATTGTTAGGATATGTATGGTGACATATTTAGTAGTTGGTAGTTGGATTTTTAACTACTTTCTGGTCGGTAGTTGGATATTAAACTGTTCAACGGTTAGTGATCTGCTTTCTGAATTCCAACTACTAGTACTTTATGGTTGGTAGTTGGATATTTGCATGTTATAATTGTTTGTTGATCTACGTTAACTGTAAAACATTGCATTCATCATGCCCGACAATTTAGTCGAGGATAAGTAACGTTGGTACTCAATAAAAACACTAACTGCTTTCTATGCCTTTTGTAGTTTGTTACTTGAAGAAAATATGCAACTGGCCTAATACACATAATCTTGAACAGTATTCAATGCTCCATATTAACGTGAAATGGCCCATTTTATGGCCAGAAAACCCATCCCCCTAGGACAGCTCGCGTAAACACACCCTTGGACACGAGCGACTTGACCCCCTAGGACAGTCCAATTGATCCAGTCGACCTTGACCCCTCTAGGACATAAATCCTAACCACCATAGGACAGCCCGCCTAAGCAACCCGCATGATATCCAGGCCCCAGGCCCCCCCCACTAGAACACAAGCAATTTGACCCACCTTGGAAAGTGCTCCGGTAGGAACGTACACGGCAATAATGTCTTTCAGCCTCTCGCGACCATGTCCGTTAGTCTCGGCGTATGGGAATATTTCGATTTGATGTTTTCAGTTATTGGACATGAAAACAAATCTATCGAAAAATTTAAAAAAACGGCCTTGATATATATTTAACTTCCGGTCATTTTGGTACAGTTTTAACCATGTACGGCTAAATTTAAACTTTTATCGAAGCCTCAAAGATGAATGGGACAAACTTTACTACCAATATTCCACTACCAAGCAGAATGGTATTCAAATACCCTACTACCAACCAGAAAGTAGTTGGAATATTCAACTACAGTGTACCGACCAGAAAGTAGTTTCAGAATATCTAACTTCCGACCACAAAGTAGTGGACATTTAAATATCAAACTAAGAACCAGAAAGTAGTTGGAATATTCAGCTGCCGACTACCACCAGAAAGTAGTTGGAATGTCCAACTACCGACGACCAACTACTTTCTAACTTCGGAAGACGTTCGTTTAACCACGAGCATTCACGAAGCAATTTCTACGACGTCATCGCCCAATCGGAACTGCCTCGTTGGATTCCGTCACTCGGGATTCCGACTCGGAGAGTACTCGTGGCCATATTGAACTATTTTCAAGAAACGACAACTCTGTTGTTGCGACCTCTTCAATTATAAGATAAACAAAATGGCGACTGCTGGCAAGTTACGAAAATGCGGTACATATTTATTTGTTTTATCAGGGAGTATTCATAAAGATTCCTGATATAATAATGTATTCATACTTAGGTAAACAATATGGTGATTCCCGTCAAACGTGGGCGCTTCTTAGTTTATTAAGAGGTTTCACCTCCTCTTCATCTAAAACTAAAAGTGCGAGCACATGGGCCCCACCAATATATACAGGGCAGGGTAGAGCTGGGGTGTCATTACCTTTATAAGAAAGCGGAACCCAGAGCAGAATAGCCGGGTATTTCTATTGATACTTGTATAAAATACTACTAGTAGTAAATTATTTATGGTAGACCAGTCAAAGAAGCAGGGAGAATCCCTTCCTCCCGCCTCTTAAAGGGAATGTAGCGACACAGCCAAACCATCTTTATTATTGAGAGTTTTGAAATACTTAAATAAGGGTGAAAGAATTATCAAAATCGGATGATAAACTAAGAAGATATGATCATTTGAAGTTTCTGTTGAAACGGTTATGGAAGCGGCCATTTTGAGAGCTATGACATCACGGTTTTAAATGACCATATATGGAATATTTATAAATATGAAAATGTACTGATTTATAGGGAAAAATGACAGCGACTGTATGAAAAATATGTAATACTTAATGGAAATAATGATTTATATCACCAGTAAAAACAATCATTCATTTGCAGTGATTTTCTTCGTTTAAAAAATATTTATCTATATTCCATATATGGTAATATGGAACTATGACATCATAGTTCTAAAAATGGCGGCTCCCATATTCGTTTTAGAACAACATTTAAATGGTCATATCTTTTTTGTTTTATCATCCGATTTTGATAATTCTTTCACCTTTTCCCAAGTTTTTCCGAACTCTCAATAATACAGTTTGTTTGGCTGTGTCGCTACATTCCCTTTAATGACACCACTGGTAGAGTCGTCATTTGAGGAGTGGAGACTTGCCTTAGTCGCACGGGGATATGGGAAAAAGAAACACGCAATAAAGGGAACACTGTCTGCCTGGAACAACAAGGAACACCACCAGGAACACTCCCACCCGTAATTAATGGAACCCAGATAGTTCGAATATGTCTGTGAAAATTCCTTAAACAGGTCTTAAGACTAAACGTTATATTGATATATTTAAATACATAGATTTAAAACTGAAAATAAAAAGTAGAAGTTATTTAAATTATACATGTGGATTAACCTAGAAAGTGACACATTTGTACAGACGGAATTACGCTGAAAGAGACAGTGACACGGTTTATCACTGCGACTTGATACTAAAAGGGATGTTGAAATTGTTTATTTAGTGGGATTTACACAAAAAGAGACAGTGAAATTATTTATACGTATGGATTTATCCGGAAATTGACAATGAAGATTCTAAACATGCGGATTTACGCTGAAAGCGACAGTGACGTTGTTATGTGGATTTACTCTGAAGGATCAGCAACGTCATTTATATATGTGGATTTTTTTTATATACTTTAGAAACATAACCCATACCGTCGCAAGCGTGCTTTTTTTTAAAATTGAGAAAAAATGCAGTAAAACATTCATTTCATAATTCTATCTTTGATACTGTTTACAGTTACTTATGTCAACCCATGCATTTAAAAGCGTTCTTATATTTTTCTTTTTCATTTTTTTCTTTCTATTGACTATTGTTTTCTAAAAGTGATAAGTGAAGTTACTATATATGCAGATTTATCCTGAAATTAACAGAGAAGTCCCTGAATTCACCTGAAATTAACACTGAAGTTACTATGTATGCACATTTTTACCCTGAAATTAACACTGAAGTTAATATATATATGCGACGAAGTTATTTAATAATATATGCAAATTCAACCTGAAATTAACAGTGAAGTTACTATAATGGGTGATTTCAAAAATAATGAAGCATAAGTGTAATTTTTTGGTAAAATTTCAAATTACAGATGGGATTATAATTTTTAGTGCAATAGTTAGCCAATATATTCAAGTTTATGTCATGAATACGGCCAATGGATAAGTTAACATGTTACAATAAAAATCTAAGTGTTTATATGAATTTTAATGAACTTTTTTGAAATAAATAACCAAATTGTGATTCACAAATTATCGCAAACAATAATCATAATACTGTTTTTGCAGCATGTACATATAAAGTAACATGTTCAACAATAATTTTTTAGTAAAAATATGTTCTATAGTCCAAAATACAATTGAAAAATATAGGTTTTTATGCTTTTAAGTCCCATTATTTTATAAACACACACCTTAATGTCATTTTTATGCACCATTATCTTAAACTTTTGAAGAGTAAACTTTATGTTTTGCATAATTTAGGACATACTCGAGATATTTGCAAAGTTTCATAAGTGTAAATTAAAATTTGCCAAAAATATGAATACTTAAAAAAAGCCACATTGTCTTGCTTTTTTGTACACTTGGGACAATGCCTTGCATTATTAAAAATCAACATACATTTCTGATCTTAAAACAGAGTCTACTGGCTACAAAGTTAAGAACTTTTAAAATTTGCCCCATGACCTATGTGTTAAACAGGAATTTTATTTGTAATAATCTGTTTTAAGATTTAATAGTTAAAGATTACAATTAATGTTTGCAGGTTTAGACTGTTCTATCTCAAATAATTTGGAGGGAAAGGAACAATGAATGAAAATACAGCATCAAAATCAAACTTTAAACA
>JAWPHD010021785.1:0-27158 GCA_037043455.1 Cyrtodaria siliqua
AATGTTAAGATATTTCAAAAGATATTATACGAAACTACAACGGAATAAACCTGATTGGTTCCGACAATTTGGCATTTGAGTACTCTGGTATTTTGAAGAGCATGGTCAACTGAATCATAGCTCGTCTGGTCTCACGTGTCCTTCAACATAGGTCGTCAAACATGTCTGAAACAATGCGGATGCAGTGCAGTTGTTAGTGGTATACCTGAGTGCTCACCTTTGCAACATTTCAATATTTTTACTTTGACTAATTAGTACCGGGGCTAGGTACTCCAAATGTGGTCGAACAAGAGTGAATTGAATTGAATTGGATTTTATAGTCGCACCAACAGCTAAGGTCATATGGCGACTTTCCAGCTTCCACTGGTGGATGAAGACCCCAGTGGAACTCCGGGCAATTTTCGTGCACGGGCGGGCACCTGGGTAGAACCTCCGACGTTCCGCAAGCCAGCTGGATAGCTTCCTCATATAAAGATTCCTAGGCCCCTGAGGGATCGAACCTACAGCGGTGAGGGGCAAGTGATTGCAAGTCAGAGACTCTAACCACTCGGCCACGGACGCCCCGAACAAGAGTGAAGCTGGCTGCTAAATCATGGATTTCTTCTCATGGTGTCGGGGACTTTACAGTTAAAAATTGTGTTGACACACCTTTCTAAAGCTATGGAGTAATGTTATATATACTTATCCTTGTCCGAAGCGTAACTTGAAAAATCAAAATGGTTTGTTTGTTTGTTGGTATGGTGTTTTACGTCATTTTTAACACAATCATGTAAGGTTATATATGACGGTCGATTTTTTTTTGTGGTGGAGGCAGACCACCCACTCTTCCTGGATAGAACCAATACTGTACGTGCCATCCGTACGTATCGACACTTCCGCACTTTCGAGTCGAGCTCCCATTGCAACGTCGTTAACCACTCCGCCACGGAGACGCCAAATCAAAATGGAATCGACTGACACTGAGTGCAAGAACCACAATTCGTACTGCAGCAAATACAGAACTAACCCTCTTTGCGCATTTATGTTTTCAGACATTTCTTGTCTTGAATGTAAGGGATTACCATTCTTCTTCCAGGAATTGGTAAACAACAGCATGTTTTTGCTTTTGACCTTTGTCTAAGGTAGTCAATCATATCATATAATAACACACAGATCTACACAAGTGTATTACTGTTGTACAGTTTCTCTTTTGATACGACTTCATTCACGCAAAACAATCGCTATGGGGAGCATCCATCGGTTTTACCGATCTTACTGTTTCTTCTGTATCCGTTGGTTTGTCAGTAAAGTATTACAGTTTGATTAGCACTACTATTGTAACATAAGTCATTAAATACACATACGCTTTTCTTTTTATATTTCACATTTATTGCTGAATTCTTTTTGCCATGGGTGCCAGATGGAAGAGCATTCTATTTGTGGTCTAACATACGAGTATGTATCAAATACACTTTCTTTAACTTTGCGACTTTGCGAATATGTTTTATTTGAACGTTTCTTTTTATACTGTTTAGAAAGTTGTTTGATTTGTTGTTGATACTATTTATGTGGGAGATCAGTGTAAATTTGTATTGATAGCGACTCCTACTCGTAATCATTTAGCATTTTATGTAGAATTGATTGACCGGCGTGAATGAGGTTGCTACGAAAGGAAAGATAATTTTAATTTGTTTAAGACTGGTTCGTATTGTTTGACATTTATCAGGATTAACTTACACAATTAGTGCCTTTACGTGAAAGGTTCGTGTTACAAACTAAAAGAGACGAAAGGAAAACAGAAACTATTTCTACTATTTTCTCAATTAATGGTGGTGTGAGACCTGACGTCGTTGTGTCACAGACGTCAAAACGTCCACGTGACTCTGTTGGTCACAGACGTCAAAGCGTCGACGTGACCGTTGCTAGGGCACATTATTTCTTGTATTTTAAAACGGTTAACGCTTTTAAAGGAGAGGACAGTACATTTATAACGCCTGTCCGATGAGCTCTGTCTCGGTTATAGTGAGGTTTAGCAGGAAATGCTACGGCTGTCATGCGGACTTGACAAAATAGTAGCTTTCGGTTCATGTCGTAAAATACTGAAAATGAGCATTTATACCAACATGTCGTCGAACAAGCAGACATACAACACAACGATGGATAAAATGTAAGTTTACAACCCACATCACATTGGAGACTTTCTCTATCATATTAGGTATAAGTATTTTGTTATTAGTTGTTTAACCGATTCCCTGCATTCAGCCAAATACAGGGAAGGATGAGGGCAAAAAAAAAACAAATCAGGTTTCATTCGTAAACAATCTACGCTATAATCGTCAAAGTTTTACAGATTTACATTTTTCTTCGCAAAAAAATGCATGCAGTGCGCCAGTATTTTTTTAAAGTTGACATATCTGCAGTTAACAAGAGAGTATAAGAGAGGGCAAAAGGGAGACAAACACTATATATAAATATTTAATTTTTATATTATGCTTGCCTATCTTTAGCCCTTTCACCTTCGAGAAGAACGCGGTTTACTAATAAATGCAAATCCTGGGATAATTAGGCAATTACTATCTAAGACACCATGCAGTAATACCCCAGAAAAATGCCCGGGCAATCACACAGTGTTTCAATACACAAAGTTCACTAAATATAGCCGAAAGTTATGATAAGTACCCTACCAAAGAGCCATGCATCCATTGCTTTGAATTATAAGTAGGTATACGGAACGATCGTATCCGCAATTTCCCGGGGAGTTTCTGAAAACATCACGCATTGCCTGAAAAACACTCGAATTACATCAAAGTGTTCTTATCATGTCGGGCCTTTTGCTAAAATTAATACATAACGGGTGCCGTCTTATATCAGAATATCTTCACATAAATAATAGGATCTATTTTGTTATATCAGAAAATCTAATTCATAATATCAATAATTCCACTTTTCATAAAATTACCTTCGGACTTTTATACCAATAATCCAATTAATCATGATTGTTTTTGTAATCACCAACTCGAATTAGGACTTCGTTATATCAAGACATACTGAACTAGAAAATGTGTCCATGGTATGATTTCGTTGATTGTATTCTGTGAATGCTACATTTCCTGTTCGAATTGTATATCTACTTTTATATTTAGTCCCGATAAACTACTTTCAACCACCTCCCCCGCCCTAGGACCATCACACAGGTGCATACCTGACTGAGACCATTCACATCATGCTTGATAGCCACATCGATATGCATGATGTATTAATGTAGCTTGTTGGTGGAATTGTGTAATTTCAAGAGTTGTTTTGTATAATGGCTTCATTTACCATCCGTGTACTGCTTGATTTATTGTACATTTCAACTAAAGCATCATAATCTGATTCATCAATACCGCTAGGCATGTTGCTGAGGTTTACAACATTTGAAGTATATATTCCAAGTTTGCCATGCATACTTACGCTTCCCGTGGAAGGTTGCAACGGTTTAGCAACATGTGAAGGCATGAACTAAAGAAAATGCTCCGGTCTTTGGACATAATGTAATGTATTCATAGCCATTTTAAACCCTTCCCTCTTCCATAGGCAATCCAAAGCTAATCTATGCCAAAGTTCTTAGGGCGTTTTGATGACAACCACGTCAGTATCAGAGCCGGACATTATAATTACCCTATACCCGTTCTTGATTTATGTTTTCCACGTATACTTATTTGCGTGTGAGCCCCTACGTGGTTACATGGTGCACGTTTATCTTTCTCAATAGACACATTAACTGTTTTGTTTTTTATCTGCTGTTACAACAATTGGCTTTTTTAAACATGCCTACGACTGATTTTGCGATTAGCAAAAACAATTCAGTTTTATATCGAGATAATCGTAAAATGTTCTGACAGCCGGCATTTTGCTTGAATCTGAACCATCTGAATCTAACCTCTGGTATCCCTTGTACTGCTTAACTTTTCGAAATATCACTCAAACATTTGTCAATTGCGACGTAGATCTTGTTTCATTTTCGACAGTTCGACTCAAACGTTGGTCTCAATATATCTTATTTCCTTTTAGGTGGAATTTACTGATTTTCATGCTCGAATGAACTCTCCGATATTGCACTGTCGAGTTTGACTTGAACTAGAAAATTGAAAAAAGAGATTTCAGTCATTTTATTTACATCGATACACAACTGTTGGTGTTCCGGATTTGCTTGAAAGACATAATTGTGTAGCTGAATGAGTCTCAGAATCCTCTGTGAGACCGTGGTGAGACATGCAAAGAAGTTATGTTATTGTCTTGAACCAACATGCAAAGAAGCTATGTTATTGTCTTGAACCAACATGCAAAGAAGCTATGTTATTGTCTTGAAGCAACATGCAAAGAAGCTATGTTATTGTCTTGAAGCAACATGCAAAGAAGCTATGTTATTGTCTTGAAGCAACATGCAAAGAAGTTATGTTATTGACTTGAAGCAACATGCAAAGAAGTTATGTTATTGCCTTGAACCAAAAGTACTTATTGATGCATAACAGTCTGCTACTCATTTATCTACAACCCATTTATTTTATCAATATTAAAATGCTGCTAGAATCATCAAGGAATGGATCTCCTTCCATTCCTAAAATGTATCCTCTATATTTTATTTGGATGAGGAAATTTCACTTTCACCATAGTGAATCTCAAATGTTCTACAAGGCTACACATATTTACCAAACATCTTCCCTTACTTGCATTTTCTTTTGTTCATGAATCTGGTTAATAGATGGCTGAAACTATGTTCTTTGGTTATGCTCGGAAATGTTCGCTATATAAATTTAGTTGCACTCACTGGATACTTAAGTTGCCGATCAATCAAACGGATTGGAAGCCGTTCAGCATGACCAAGGGCAAACACGTAGAGGCTGAGTTCTGAAGCATAGTTTTTGTCTAGCTGAATATTTTTCTTTATACGAGTGCACAAAGTACAGAAAGAAAGTACTTCAAAATCCAGGACCCGATTCCATAGCTGAAATTGTGGACCTTCTTTAAATAATACACATTACACTATTTTTATCGCCATCTCAATGTATGGTTGGCATACATATTTACCTTTAGCTTGTAAAAGGCACATTCAGTTATCTGGTTCTCTTAAAATTGTTTTTGAAACATTTGAATCAGATATATACGATTCGGCCGTATCATATGATTCGATAGGTACTTCAGAGGGGACAATTATCCAGCCATTGTATTTCAGTACATTACATAGTACCTTCAAAATTGCCATTTCGATGTGCACCCATTCCATTATAATAAAAATTACCACTGAATATTTTGCCAATGCAAATATTGGAAGATCTGTCGTTGAAACGCAACCACCTTCTTGACCATATCCATAGAATGGTTGATTGTTGCCACGGAGTGCGCTTGCTCTTAAAATAACGGCAATAACGCTGTGATAGTGTGACTTAAAATGATGAAACCCGCCTAGAGGCGTGTGTGTGTGTGATGGGGGTTGGGTGGGGAGTGAGGGGACTTCTTAAAGTATCAGGTATAGACTGTTATTTGCGTATGTACTAATACCCAAAAAATAACGTTTTTAACAGACATAAACAAATAATGTTATAATTATACTATATAATTTGATTACATTTCCTAATTTGAACAGCCTGATTCGTGTTCAATACATTTCATTAAAGAAACTAACCCACCAAATAACGGCCAAATTACTAAATCGCTTATCGAAACTCCAGGTCATGCGCGTAGCTATGCGTAGCCCTATAGGCACGGGCCTGCACATGCATGTTAACATATCTTATCTCATTTCAGTTCTATAATAAATAATATCAAACACAACAATAGTGTATTTGCAATACAGTGTATTGTTATTCCAATATGCCACCCATTTCTATGTCAACACAACATTATTATATACTAACGGATATCAGCTCTTGGAATGTCCTTTACTGGTTTAGGGCTCATTCGTTTTAGTTTTCAATTCCATTGAAAAAAGCAAGTAAACTGCTTAACCAGAACAGTAGGAACGGTTTATGAAAGCAAACAATAAAATACTGTAAAATTGTTCTCGAGCATAACATTTCGAAAGACGTAAAACACGTCATAAATATCGGATGAAAATGTATTACTCAGCAAATAGTAATAATTATCATAATGATTTTAAATCTATTTCATTTTAAAGGAAAACAGCAAACAAAAAAGGCGTGCATCCACGTATTCCTAATTATTTGACATCGAAAATCTGACTAAAATCTGACTAAAACTCGCCCTATCTTGTTTTAAGCGTCTATAAAACTTAAATTAGTGCGTATTGGATGTTTCCCCTCACGTATAATAATAATCTCATAAAAACAGTTTTCCTCTTTAAAAAACCCAACTTAACATGTTAAATTATGCAATTTAACGGTACATTAAATGTGGTATACATTTAGATTATATATAATAACGGTTATTATGCACATCCATTCAAATTAATGTGTAACTTGACAAAAAGAAGTAAAACATGGTTATTTCAAAACCACAGTTTGAAGTATATTTTGTATAACAGGAATGTACTTTTAAGAGGTCCTTAAAGCATGTACTGTAGCTCGGGGAACAGGGTTTGGGTGGTAAATAAGATCAGCTCATCTCAAGCGTGTCGTATCGTAATGCTTTCCTGAAAGATATCAGACTATATAAATCATTATAATATATTCTTATATATATTTACTTGTTATATACCCGTTGATCGGCATTTGTTGATTTACGTATATAGTTTATATTACTACCATATCATCCCTTAGCTGTAACTAGTTTTATCTGTATATATTTACATTAATTTTTAATTACTACTTCATTTCTTCATCTTTCACTTGTTTTTGCGCACAATATGACCTATTTTTGTGTCGACGTGCCGTAAAACACCATTCATTCATTCATTCATTATCGTAATGTAAATTGCTTGTGACCCTGGAATTGTATATTTGTATTGTACCAGGTTACCGGCGTAAAGCGCAACTCCGCAATTCTGACACGCGCATATTGTTTCACAAAAAAAAGATGTTAAACCATTTTATAAACTAAAATCTACGTTAACAAGTGAAGCAGTCTCCGTGATATGAATACGTTTTTATTTACGTACCTCTAAAATACTTAGATGGGGACCAATTACATTAATAATCTGATCAGAAAATATCCGGGTTACTAATAGTTTTATACAGGTAATATGTTTTTAAACACACGACATTTAGCTAAGTTTGCTCTACCCACGCAACAATGAATACATGTACATATCAAAATAAAATGTTTCCTATAAACTATTTTCCATAAAGTGTGCGCACTAATCTATACTATGACGGTATCTGAAACTTTTAAAGCGGCATGCGAATTAAATGGTGTATTTATTATTTTAAAAATGTTTAAGTTTTCTAGAAATAATTGAATTGTGTGTTGATGACCCTTTGACCGTTACACACACAACAATTTATAAGTTAATATTTTGCAGTGCTAATCTATAGAGTTTATTTTCCCCACTGACAAACATGATGGCAATACAACTCCTGCAGGTGTTCATGTCATATTATAATGTAAATATGCCGATTAAAAATATAGGATTATTCACGGGTTCTTAAAATACCCGTGATTGAATATATGTGTAAAATAAATTCGGCGCTCCATTTTTGGGGTTTTGTCTGGCTGGTTAAAGCCGTTTATATTATGTCGATAGAGTCTGGATTCTCAAAATAATTATGTAAGTTATATATATATATACCTCGTCGTCTGTAGGTTTTGAAACAATGTATATATGTTGTAAAATTTGACTGTTGATTGCGTGATAGGGATTTTAAAGAATAGCTCTCGTAATATGTATGGGTGATGCAAATCAATAATGTTATTTGAATGTAAAAATTCGGCCGAACACGTTCTTTTTTATGCGAAAGAAACCTTTAATGTTTTGTCTATTCTGATCATTCTTATCAGTGTAATCATACATATAATATAAGTTATTATATATATAAATTATGATATATACGATTATAGTTTGACTAAGAAACTGTTTGAAACGATAATAGCCTTTCTTTATTATATAAACAACGCAATATTCAATAACGTTTTACTACCAGTTTCTGCATAATACTTTGATATGGTAGCATTTTTTGAACTTTTAGGCCATTTTGGCGGACATTTTGAAAATGTGTGACTGTCACAGGATGACCTTAGTGGTTGGGCTAACTCAGGAAAGAATCAATGACGGTGAATGCATTTACATAAGTTTAATGCAACTTTTAAAATATGTTTAATATATATACAATTATCTAAAAAAACAAGCGAATACACAAATGAACTATGAAAAGAATGTTCTCCTGAACGTTTAAGACGTTCTTAGTATTGCTATAAATACTGAATGTCTAAGACACTAAAGTGTTGTTAAAGCTATAACAATGTTGATCTAGCGCGATAACTGTGATGCGCGAGAGCTCATGAAGATGATGATGCGCGAATTCAATGGATGATTGTCATCAAATGCCTTCTGTAAGGGTTGATGACGCGATGCAATGATAGTTAATCTCCACTGAGATTGTGAATGATATTTCCTCCAGTGAGGACTGGTAACGGGCCCACCTTGTGTCCCGGGGGTTGTCGTTAGTAAAACCTGGCTGCGCAGGTACGGGGACCGTCTCCACCGCTTGTAACGTTAGTCGTGGAAGCTTAGCTCCACACCTGGATATCCAAACCTAGATGGCTTACTCCAACCCTGGATGGCTTATATCCTGGATGGCTTAGTCCAACCCTGGATGGCGTATATCCTGGATGGCTTATATCCTGGATGGCTTATATCCTGGATGGCTTAGTCCAACCCTGGATGGCGTATATCCTGGATGGCTTATATCCTGGATGGCTTAGGCTGTAATTATACATACGTTTTAGCTGTCGGTTTACAAACATAACAATCTTGCATAATTATCATTACCCAAACAAATCATTATTCAATCAATATATGTACAAATGATGAGTAGCAATGTATACATATTTTACAACGCCATGTATACGCTATGTACGTCGCTGTTAATCAATGCCCCTAATACATGTAATATAAACATGATCAAATTACTCATATATTACACTCACTGAGTTATGCATGCACGCATGTCAACAATCGTGTATTACAATCACTGAGTTATACGCCAACGTTAACTAATGCACCTATTATCCACTGTTATCAAATTAATATTGTTTTACAATTAATGATCAATTACAATAATTACATCTAATAAAGTAACTTCAAACTCATATGCTAGTCTAAAGTTATGTTTGAGAAACATCAATGCTAACCGGATGTCGTAACCGCCAAACAAGATGGCGCCGCCCACTGAATACAAATATACGATAAAAGTTTAATAAAACTACTAACCACATGTTGCCTGTGAAATTTGCCGTCCAATCTCTGTTCCAACAAAGTACTTTCGATGATCCCGGCGACAGCTAGAAGACAATGGGTTTTATAGCAAACATTACGCCCAAATCATTATTTCCCCCGTTCAGTCCGTGACAAACGTGGCTAAATCTACAGTATTGAATCTACACGACAGGCCCCTTATACAATTTTGCCGTTTAAGGAAAATATACCTATACGTTTACATGCATTAGCACAAAACTAAACTTATGACACGGCCTCTCTGGCGGCCACTTAAAATGTGCACGCTTTTACGTGTTACATGAATAGATCATGAATATTGTGAAATTGTTTCAACTCGAACAATAGATTTTGGGTGTAACCGATACAAGAGCTATATACGACCAGTACGCTCTACCCGTGACATTTTGTGACAACATCTCCCCACTTAAAGAAAGTGCTACACTTTTAAAATTCAACAAAATGATAATTAATATTTACACGTTAAGAAACTATTAATTCTTCTGAGCAAACGAGCGACAAAACGTACAAGCTGATCGCTCAATCGCTTGAGTATGTTAACTATTACCACTGCAGTTATAACCCAACTATAACATGTAATTACAATTTCAACACTATTCTACAATTGTACACTACCCTGTCGTAACATATACTACTATTGTACAATACACTGCAAAACACTATTGTATTAAACCAGTCATTATGTGCGGCGACTTAAATAGTCTGCCCCAATATTGTGCTTTCCACGGTCTATTACACCGACTTTACGGTTACTAATAACACTACTTCCTGTCACTACAAGAACTCCAACTTTACACATTGCATCCATCGCATTACCAGTATACTGTTTGCGAAATGGAGTAGGGTCTCTCGTTTCAATAATCGGCTTTGCTAAAGTGTGCTTAAAGCTACACTGCACTACATCTGTTGGTCTCGACTTATCGGACCGAACAGTACTACACTCAGAGTCTAAACGACTTACCTCTCGTTTCTCTGCTACACTAAGCATGCCCGATATGTCTACATCGGCTGCTCTCTCCTTACCTACACTAGTGGGAGAATATGTGGGACTAGTGTCCTCACTACTGCCTTCCTCACTATCCTTAATAACTGCAACATTAACTACATTTAATACTCCTTGTTGCACATTATCGGTTCTACTGATATACTCTTTCAGCATATTCGCATGAAAGGTCTTTAACTTTCCGTTTATCTCGATACGGTAATCCATAGTGTTCACTATCCCTCTAACGTAAAACGGACCTTTCCATTGTAATAACAACTTGTTATTGTCAGTCGGGAGTAACAGTAACACCTGGTCATCTATCTTAAACTTCCTAGCTCTAGCTTTCTGGTCATAGTACCGTTTATACTTGGTACTTGCCTTAACTAACTGACTTTGAGCTATCTTACAAGTCTCCTCTAGTTTCTCCTTCAGATCTAAAACATACTGATATGTAGTCTTAACCTCATCACTATCTACTTCACCTGCCCACATCTCTCTAAGAATCCTCATGGGACCTCTAACTGACCTACCGTACAATAACTCAAACGGAGAGAATCCTAAACTCTCTTGTGGTACCTCTCTAAATGCAAACAATAAAGCATTGAGATACTTGTCCCAATCTTTGGGTCTCTCGGTACACATACGCCGTAACATTTGCTTTAACGTCCCGTTAAATCGTTCGACTAACCCGTTACACATAGGGTGATATGGTGTTGTCATGATTTGACGCAAAGACAATAACCTGCTTACTTCAGCCATAAGTTCTGACGTAAACTGTGACCCACAATCAGTCAGCATTTCCTCTGGTACACCTAGCCTACTGAACATATCAACTAATGCCTCAGCTACTCTCTCAGTTTCAATTGAGGGCAATGCGACTGCCTCCGGATACCTAGTTGCATAGTCTACCATGGTTAAAATGTACCTATTTTTCCTATCCGACACTGGAAAAATTGGTCCAACTATGTCTACGGCTACCCTCTTAAATGGTGTATCTATCAGTGGCATCTGACCTAAATGTACTTTGGTCACTCGACCTTTTGGTACTGTCCTTTGGCATACATCGCAGGACCTACAATACCTAGTTACATCTCCACTAACGCCTGGCCAATAAAATTCTGCCAATACTCTATCTGACGTTTTCTTTACGCCTAAATGACCTCCCATAATCGACTCATGAGCTACCTTAAGCACTGTCGTTCTATACTGGGTAGGTACCACTAATTGGTGAAACTGTCTACTACCACTATCTTCAAATTCTCTGTACAATAACCTATTCTTATGTACAAACTTACAACTACCGGACCCTTTACACTTCTTCACTACACCATCCTTGGCCTTCACCTTACAAGGACCTAATGACTCGTCTTGAGTTTGTGCTTCTATAAACTCCGCTTTGGATATGTCACCTACGGCTGCAGGAACCTTTAATTTTCTATAAGCCTGAGCTTGCTTCTGAACCTGCGCTCTAGTCTCTACGGCATTACTTATGCTACTTCTAAAATCGGACATTACCGGAAGTACTGAACCTTCTATGTTCCCCATCGTTAAATCATACATCGGGTCGTCCATACATAGTGCCTCTGTAGTCCCTTTAAAGAAAGGTGTATCTACCTCTATTCTCGCTATTGGCACGTGCTCTACCGACTTATTTAACAACATACACGGTGACTGTTTACCTACCAACTGGTCATCCGTAACTAAACTACGCCTAACTACCACACCTGTACAACCTGTATCCCTCATTACAATTACGTCCGTGCCATTCACTCTACCATCTGCCGTTGGAAGATTTGCATACGGAAAGAGACATGTTCCGATCTTCGCCATTACACCATCCGCTTTAACACAACAGCTACTACTCTCGGTTTTAATAACCGGACTATTACTACCTCTGCCTCTACCTCTACCACGGTTTTGACCACCTCTACCTCTACCGAAATTCCATGGGTTGTTAAAACCTTGGTTCTGACTCCCTACATTGTTGTCCACTCTACTATTTTCACTAAAATTGTCTACGACAGCGGACACTTTCACCGCTTTCCTACACTCATGTGAAGCATGATTCCCATTACAGTGACGACAACGAATAAAAGGTCTACCTATGTTACCACTATTGCTACCTCCTCTAGCACCCATCGAACTACCTCCACCTCTATAGTTTCCACTCTGGCCTTTCTGTTTATGATCGTCCCCTTGCCTATCTCTAAAAGTTCTGTCTTTCGACACTACATTATGAGCTCCACCTCTAGCCTCGGCAAACTGATCTGCTTGTGTTGCCATTTCTCCTACACTAGCTAATTTTCTTTCTTTGAGAAATAAGAACAGATCTCTACTACAAACATTGAATAGCTGGTCCCGCAACAAGAAATCTACGAGGCCCTGATAAGTCTGCGCTACCTTCCCTAACTCTAACCACCTATCTAAGTAATTTCTAGACCTACTAATAAACTGAATAAATGACTCGCCTTTCTCAGGCAGACACGCTCTAAACCGCTTTCTAAAACCTTCTTCAGTTAACTCAAATCTCTTTAAAAGAGCATCCTTTAACTTGTCATAGTCAAGAGCATCTAAACTAGGTAATCTAGAAAATACATCTAAGGCCTTGCCTCTCAATAACGCACTTAAATGAACTGCCCACTTATCTTTGGTCCATTCCTGTAACTCAGCATAACGCTCGAACCGTAACAAGTAACTGTCCATGTTATCTTTGTCAGCATCAAAGTATGGTAACTTCGAACCTTTTAACTTCCCAGAATAACTATCTTTCCCTACAGTTCCACTGTCCTTACTATGTGTCTTAGCTGCTTCCAACTCTAAAGCTAACTTATGATCAAACTCCTTTTGCTCCCTTTCCATTATCATCTTAGCCTTAGCTAGTCTACCATCTGTTTCGAACCTCTCATGTTCTAACTCTTGCTTCTCCCTTACTATTCTGCTTTCATCATCTCGCTTCTCTTTAGCTAACATGCCTTCTAATTCTAGCTTCTCTTTATCAGCATCTAGCTTCTCTTTAGCTAATCTACTTTCGAATTCTAAATTCTCTTTATCAGCATCTAACTTCTCTTTAGCTAATCTACTTTCTAATTCTAGCTTCTCTGTGGCTAGTCTACTTTCTTCATCTCGCTTCTCTTTAGCTAACCTACTTTCGAATTCTAGCCTATCTTTCTCTAATTCTCTTTCCTTAAGTCTAAATTCCCTTTCCCTAGCCTGTTCGTCTTTAACAAAGGTTCTAAGCTCCCCTGCAGCATAACCTAACTCCTTACCCATTTCCGTAAGATCCTTTATGGACGTCATGGTTATAGACATTGTGGACTACACACTACAATAATTACAATACACCCGTCACTAATAATTCTACTCAACTAACTACTAATGGTAAGTCACTGTGTCCTCAGTAAATACCTGGGCATCATCATAGGCCAAGTTACATACACATTTGTACTAGCGCTAACTACTAACGATTATGTGTAGATGGTATCTAGCTTCCACAAAACATATGCACTACATAAAATATCTTAATTTGATATTGGACATAAACCTTAAACAATCATCGAAATGTGTATAACATGTACATGTATATTTACTTCTCCCATCAATATAAGTATACTCGAGTGTCACAGCATGAGTAGAACGTCTTGTTCGCCAACCTAATTGGATACTATGTGTATATCAAGGGAGGTAAAAACAAACACCCAAATTATTGAGCAAAAGTGCCTCAGACCCACTCGTGTAGACCACTGCGACCTCGCGCCAAGGAAAGAACGGACAAAACAACAGTTTGGACTCACCCTACCCTTGTCGTGTCTTGACTTGTCTTCCAAGCTGTGGCCGTGATCGTCGACAGTCGCCGTGATGGATCAGAGGGTGGTACACAATTCTAAAATAATAAGTAGAGATTTAGTATATCATAATAAAGATCACTTATTGATTCTTTCCCTCCGTAGTCGCCCAAAATCCCACTACTCTGAAAACCAGTTGTCACAGGATGACCTTAGTGGTTGGGCTAACTCAGGAAAGAATCAATGACGGTGAATGCATTTACATAAGTTTAATGCAACTTTTAAAATATGTTTAATATATATACAATTATCTAAAAAAACAAGCGAATACACAAATGAACTATGAAAAGAATGTTCTCCTGAACGTTTAAGACGTTCTTAGTATTGCTATAAATACTGAATGTCTAAGACACTAAAGTGTTGTTAAAGCTATAACAATGTTGATCTAGCGCGATAACTGTGATGCGCGAGAGCTCATGAAGATGATGATGCGCGAATTCAATGGATGATTGTCATCAAATGCCTTCTGTAAGGGTTGATGACGCGATGCAATGATAGTTAATCTCCACTGAGATTGTGAATGATATTTCCTCCAGTGAGGACTGGTAACGGGCCCACCTTGTGTCCCGGGGGTTGTCGTTAGTAAAACCTGGCTGCGCAGGTACGGGGACCGTCTCCACCGCTTGTAACGTTAGTCGTGGAAGCTTAGCTCCACACCTGGATATCCAAACCTAGATGGCTTACTCCAACCCTGGATGGCTTATATCCTGGATGGCTTAGTCCAACCCTGGATGGCGTATATCCTGGATGGCTTATATCCTGGATGGCTTATATCCTGGATGGCTTAGTCCAACCCTGGATGGCGTATATCCTGGATGGCTTATATCCTGGATGGCTTAGGCTGTAATTATACATACGTTTTAGCTGTCGGTTTACAAACATAACAATCTTGCATAATTATCATTACCCAAACAAATCATTATTCAATCAATATATGTACAAATGATGAGTAGCAATGTATACATATTTTACAACGCCATGTATACGCTATGTACGTCGCTGTTAATCAATGCCCCTAATACATGTAATATAAACATGATCAAATTACTCATATATTACACTCACTGAGTTATGCATGCACGCATGTCAACAATCGTGTATTACAATCACTGAGTTATACGCCAACGTTAACTAATGCACCTATTATCCACTGTTATCAAATTAATATTGTTTTACAATTAATGATCAATTACAATAATTACATCTAATAAAGTAACTTCAAACTCATATGCTAGTCTAAAGTTATGTTTGAGAAACATCAATGCTAACCGGATGTCGTAACCGCCAAACAAGATGGCGCCGCCCACTGAATACAAATATACGATAAAAGTTTAATAAAACTACTAACCACATGTTGCCTGTGAAATTTGCCGTCCAATCTCTGTTCCAACAAAGTACTTTCGATGATCCCGGCGACAGCTAGAAGACAATGGGTTTTATAGCAAACATTACGCCCAAATCATTATTTCCCCCGTTCAGTCCGTGACAAACGTGGCTAAATCTACAGTATTGAATCTACACGACAGGCCCCTTATACAATTTTGCCGTTTAAGGAAAATATACCTATACGTTTACATGCATTAGCACAAAACTAAACTTATGACACGGCCTCTCTGGCGGCCACTTAAAATGTGCACGCTTTTACGTGTTACATGAATAGATCATGAATATTGTGAAATTGTTTCAACTCGAACAATAGATTTTGGGTGTAACCGATACAAGAGCTATATACGACCAGTACGCTCTACCCGTGACATTTTGTGACAGTGACCACTTTGAAATAAGGTGAAAATGAAGTGGCTCAGGTTCTTAGCATAATCAAGGCACTCTAGAGGATCATTCTGCCAACTTTCATGCTTGTATCAAAATTTGAACTATGTTGCCTTATATATCAGTTATTTCCTCCGCTATTAGATAGGGCAAATTTTCATCAACGATATCATCATAAAATATCTTGTAATATAAGTACATTCGGGTAATATAAGTACTTTTTTGAACATTCGGAAAGCTGATCGAGCTAATTTTGCTACGTTTGCATACGCATCAATGCATACATGTACTTGTCAAAATATAATGGGTCATAATTTTATTTTCCTTATAGTAAGCACAATAGCCTTAGTTTTGGGACTAGTAACAGGTTATGTGCATTTTAAAGTGACATGGGACATTTAATGTGGTATTAACTGTATTTTGAGATTAATAAATACTGAAAGAGGGATCCATTCGAAGCAACACACAAGTAAGTCTTATTTTTTAATAAATTAACTTTTCCACGCGATACGAGAATTCATGGGTTTCCAAAACAAATATGTCGACAAAAAAAAAATACAATGTTTTTTTTTACTCAAAATCACACTAGAATGCACCAGTGTTAATCTAGTGCATATTTTACAAAGAAGAATAATGCCAGTACAACTATTACATTTACAAAATGTAGCATGTTCAGTATAAGTAAGACAAGAAATGTCACTTAAGTGACAAATTGCCCGAAGGGACCTTTGACCTCTAAGTGTGACCTTGACTTTGGAGTCATGGACCTGGATTTTGTGCGCGACACGTTGTGTTTAGCACCTGTGCTAAGTTATTTGAAAATCCATCCATTATTGTCCGAGTTATTTACCAGACACGATTGTATAGAACGGAAGGACGGACTGAATGACGGACGGTGCGACTAAAATATGCCACCCTACGGGGGCATAACAATCGACGGAGGGATCATAACCTCGAACCCCTAACAAACTCGCACCTTTTGTGATCAAATGATACCGGACATCACATTAAACATGTTTTGGTGTAGTTACGCACGTGGCGTAGTCACGCACGTGGCGTTGAGCAATATGTATGAGGAGTCTTCACATTTAGGGATGCAAATCGTGAAGCATTGTGCGATCTCGTAAAACTAATAAATGCTCCTTAAGATTGAATACAGCATTCCTTTATCTACATATATTCTGCATACGTTTCTAATGTTTAGCGTCTCCATGGCCGAATGGTTAACGACGTTGCGTTGTAAATATTCGCCTCTCACCACTGCGGGTTCGAATCCCACTGGAAGCTCGACTTGTAAGTGAGGAAGTGTCGATTCTTACGGATGGCAGGAGGTGTACAGTACTGGTTCTACCCAGGAAAAATGAGTGGTTTGCCTCCACCACAAAAAAAATCGACCGTCATATATAACCTTACATGTGTTGAAAATGACGTAAAAACACCATACAAACACATTTTAATTGTTAATTATATACCGTCACAAATGACAACAAGCAAGGTTTTACGCAAGCATAAAATATATAGCTGCCGAGAGACAAACATTTAATAATATATCAAGTCACAGGGGGTAAAACAATATTGAAAAAAAAAGTTGTCACGGAGACATAAACACGCCTCGACCGTTTCATTTCAGTTCTTCCTACCAAACATTTTGAAACACCTCGCTTCTTTCTGTTCAAATACCTTGTCATCTTATCACTTGCCTTGCATATTGATTACAATTCACCATTGTAACACGACGTGCTAGAAGTACGTGAACACCAGCACAGAAATACAATTGTTCACATGTAAGGGATACGTGTGCGTTAGCGTGTTACAACACATATATAAACTGTTCACCTGCTACCATGTGTAATTATCAGATTGCGTTATTAAAGTGAAAAATGTAAAGGAACTGTTGTTACCTTACCATTTGCAATAATGAAAACCATAATAATGAAAATTAAAAAAAGAAAAGAAAAAATGAAAGAGTAAATCTGCAGGCTTGAACCCCCAACTTCTCCGGCACTAACACGACGCCTCAATCAATTGCGCTATAGAGGCTAATGAACGTTTTGTCACTAATATACATATAATAATGACTGTATGCTACACTTCAGTAGACTGATTTACGAAAACGTTATTTCAGCAAGTGAATCGGCAACCTTTTAACGTTACAAAATATGTGTTAATACCAGTCAAGATTTTTAGACTAGCTCACTGGTCATTTAAGTTGTAATGCATGCTTATAATCAGCTACATGATTCACAGTCTGTTAACCATAGACAAATACTAAACCCATATAAGGATCAGCTGACGAACGCCTTCGGCAGTTGAATAACGTTACAGTGGAGGTAGAAAAGAAAACGTTTTGGAAAAAATAGTAAATTTAAAATGGAATTTAAAGAAATGTAGAAATGAAAGAAAGTGTACCAAAATGCCTCTTAGTATTCCTCTAGACTGAACTATACCGTTGTGGCACCTGGGTGCTAGACACAATCGGCACAGTTTCAGACTATATTCAGGAACGCATTTACTGTTGGTGCCCCTTTAACTTTAAAGGTAGATGGTGGGTGGCTAGCTCCCGTTTGAATGTTACCAATTCGGGCCACAGCTTTAATAGCTGCCAATGAGTCACACAAAGGTATGGTGCATGGAAAACATATGCCCGTGTGAGTGTAAATGCAGTTGTTAGGTACGACCAGCTGAGACGTATACAAGGTGGCCGAGTATGAGATCGCTCAAATGCCAAATTATCGGAACCAAACAGAAAGCAGATCGTGGCATTTGTTATATACCATTTAATACCGCAACAAACCAACTGCGCAGTCAAGTAGCAGTCAAAGGCGCAGTCGGTTAGAGCGTCGTTTACTATGTGTCTACTGAACCGAAAGTTCAGGGTTCGAGCCTTATATAAGGCAAACAATTTTAAACCATATACAATGTTAAGACTTTCAACAAATATTATACAAAACTACAATGGAATAAATCTGATTGGTTCCGACAATTTGGCATTTGAGTACTCTGGTATTTTGAGGAGCAAGGTCAACTGAATCATAGCTCGTCTGGTCTCACGTGTCCTTCAACCTAGGTCGTCAAACATGTCTGAAACAATGCAGATGCAGTGTAGTTGTTTTACTTTGACTAATTAGTACCGGTGCTAGGTACTCCAAATTTGGTCGAACAAGAGCGAAGCTGGCTGCTAAATCATGGATTTCTTCTCATGGTGTTGGGGACTTTACAGTTAAAAATTGTGTTGACACACCTTTCTAAAGCTATGGAGTAATGTTATATATACTTGTCCGAAGTGTAACTTGAAAAATCAAGTTTGTTTGTTTGTTTGTATGGTGTTTTACAAATCTAGAACTAACCATCTTTGCGCATTTATGCTTTCAGACATATCTTGGGATTACCATTCTTCTTCTTGGAATTGGTAAGCAACAGCATGTTATTGCTTTTGGCCTTTGTCTAAGGAAGTCAGTCATATCATATAATAACACACAGATCTACTCAATTGTATAACTGTTGTACATTATCTCTTATTGTTTCTTCTGTTTCCTTTGGTTTGTCAGTATAGTATTCCATTTGAGTAGCACTACGAACTTGTTAAGAACACATAAGCTTTTCTTTTTATAATTTCACATTTGTTGCTGAATTCTTTTTGCCATGTGTGTCAGATTTGTGGTCTAACGTACGAGTATGTATCAAATACTCTTACTTTAAATTTTCGACTTTGCAAAAATATTTTATTTGAACTTTTCTTTTTTATACTGTTTAGAAAGTTGTTTGATTTGTTGTTGATACTATTTATGTGGGAGATCAGTGTAAATTTGTATTGATAGCGACTCCTACTCGTAATCATTTAGCATTTTATGTAGAATTGATTGACCGGCGTGAATGAGGTTGCTACGAAAGGAAAGATAATTTTAATTTGTTTAAGACTGGTTCGTATTGTTTGACATTTATCAGGATTAACTTACACAATTAGTGCCTTTACGTGAAAAAAAGTTTTCTGTAGAAATGATTGATTGACCGGCGTGAATGAGGTTGCTATGAAAATGCCTCGGTCAGATGAGACCTACGGGTGGTCCCGGGCCCGTAGGACTTGGGGAGCCGTACGGGCCCATGGCCCGTGGGAAGTCCGTACGAAATCACCATCCTGCGATGTTGTGGTCACATGCATACGGGCGATCTACGGGCGTTCTACGGGTTCTCTGCGTCTTCTTACGATGTTTTGGCCACGGGATCGCAAGAACCCGTACGTGTACCCTACGGGTTCCGTAAGGTGCACGTGCGGGCACCGTACGGGCCCGTGCTGATGCCGTACGGGCTTGAGAACACCCGTACGCAAACCGGCCGTAACTAGTCCGGGACCCGTACGGGTTTCGAAGCAAGGGGCCTGTACGGGTTTTTTAAAGGCCGCACGGCCCCCGCACGACTGTCTACGGGCCCATGCATGCTCAACTTTCAGCCACGGGCTATACGGCGCCCATACGGGTCCAAAAATCTTCGAAAAATCGTGCGGGCCCGCACGGCATGCCGTGCGATTACCCACGGGTTCTCAGGGTTTTGCCCTTACAGTGCCCGTAAACTGCCCGGGAGCTTCATGTGACCGGGGCATTTTAAGGAAAGATAATTTTAATTTGTTTAAGACTGATTCGTATTGTTTGACATTTATCGGGATTAACTTACACAATTAGTGCCTTTACGTGAAAAAAAGTTCGTGTTACGAACTGAAAGAGAAGAAAGGAAAACAGAAAGTATTTCTACTATTTTCTCCATTAATGGTGGTGTGAGACTTGACGTCGTAGTGTCACAGACGTCAAAACGTTCACGTGACTCTGTTGGTCACAGACGTCAAAACGTCGACGTGACCGTTGCTAGGGCACATTCATGATTTCTTGTATTTTAAAACAGTTAACGCTTTTAAAGGAGAGGACAGTACATTTATAACGCCTGTCCGATGAGCTCTGTCTCGGTTATAGTGAGGTTTAGCAGGAAATGCTACGGCTGTCATGTGGACTTGACAAAGTAGTAGCTTTCGGTTCGTGTTGTAAAATATTAAAACTGAGCATTTATACCAACATGTCGTCGAACAAGCAGACATACAACACAACGATGGATAAAATGTAAGTTTACAACCCACATCACATTGGAGACTTTCTCTATCATATTAGGCAAGTATTTTGTTATTAGTTGTTTAACCGATTTTCAGCCAAATGTAGGGAAGGAGGAGGGGTAAAAAAACAAAATAAATAGGAAAATCAGGTTTTCATTCGTAAACAATCTGCGCTATAATCGTCAAAGTTATATAGATAATGTATAATCTGGTCCATTTGATTCAATTTTGACGTCGGTATTTTTTATATTTAGAAGCACAGCATTTTTTTACATTTTTTTTCGCCAGGATTTATGGGAAATCCTTTAAAAATGTATATATGCAATGGTCTTTTTGACAATACTATTCTGTGCAGTGCATGCAAGTCGCCATTTTTTTTAAAGTTGACTATTGCATGGGTTATCATTTTTACTATTGCATGGGTTATCATTTTTAAAACACTCTTGATTTACTTTCTTGCATCATACATTCCGCTATAACTAAAAGAAGCCTTAAGAAGGTAGTCATGACCTAATTTAGATCAGGTATGCGTTGCAAGTTAACATATTTACTTGCACAAATCTACGCATTTTTTCGGTTATATTTATAAAATGTAAAACCATTACTTAACCACTGGCTCTGCCTGTGAGACCTAACATTAATCTATCATGCTATTGATTGTGAGACTTAGTTATTTTACGTTTGTTTCAATTCAAATTCTTTTAATCCAAGATTTACTCGTGTAAAACAGCAACGAATATATGAATGTTAGTCGTTGACAAATACTATAAAGAGGATGTAAACTTGTCATATAAATAAGAGAGTATAAGAGAGGGCAGAAGGGAGACAAACACTCTATATACATATTTAAATTTTATATTAAGCTTGCCTCCCTTTAGCCCTTTTCACCTTCGAGAAAAATAAATGCAAATTATCAGCTACACAACGTTGGCTCGGGTCCGGAGATAATAAGGCAATTACTATCTAAGACACCATGCAGTAATGCCCTAGAAAAATGTCCGGGAAATCACACATAGTAAGTTCACTAAATATAGCCGAAAGTTATGATAAGTACCCTACCAAAGAACCATGAATCAATTGCTTTGAATTATAAGTAGGTATACAGAACGACTTAATCCGGACTTTTCTGAAAACATTACGCATTGCCTGCATAAACAATGCAAACCACTCCACTTACAATTTTAAAGATCAAAGTGTTCTTATCGTATCGGGCCTTTTGCTAAAATTAATACAGAATAAACGTTTTCGGTACAATTAATTACTTCTCATGCCAGTAACAAACATGACCACGAATAGATTCACCCGATTCCCGCCCGGCGAACACCAACATGGGTTAACGACGTTGCGTTGTAAACCTTCTCGCCTCTCACCTCTGCAGGTTCGAATCCTACTGGGAGCTCAACTTGTTAGGGAGAAAGTGTCGATTCTTACATATTACAGATGGCAGGAGGTCCACAGTACTGGTTCTACCGAGGAATAAGTGGGTGGTCTGCCTCCACAATAAACAAATCGACCGTCATATATGGCCTAAAATGATTTAAAAAGACGTAAAACACCATTCAAACAAACTCTCTCACTTTCACACCAGTTCCAGTATATGAACAGCCTTTTTTGGGGGGTAGTTTAAGGGCGTGGATCTTATGCAATGATGGTAGTAATTTCGTCTACTCTGTTTCGAACTTTGCAAGGAGGTATTTTAAGTGAACATGGAATAACTTTGCTTGCACACGGAATCGATTCTTTACATTCCCTTTGAATTTTATTTGAATTGGAGCTAAATTTGGCGACTTTTATGCTTACATTAGTGGAGGAAGACCCAATGTGCCCCTACGGATTTTCGTGCACAGGAGGGCACCTGGGTAGCCCCTGGGTAGAAATACCGACGTTCCGCAATCCAGCTTTATATCTACCTCGCATAAAGATTCCTGGTCCCTTTGTGGCAACAGCTCTAAAGGGCAAGCGAATTCAAGTCAGAGACTCTAATCACTCGGCCACGGACGCCTCCATACTAATTTTGAGGAAATCGAAACCAGGACCTCTGGATCGCGAGAGAATCAACAAGCTCCCCGTCATCAAATCTAGCTAATCCATCCGTATTTACAACATAACGGGTGCCGTCAACAAGCTCCCCGTCATCACATCTAGCTAATCCATCCGTATTTACAACATAACAGGTGCCGTCAACAAGCTCCCCGTCATCACATCTATCTATCTATCCATCCGTATTTACAACATAACGGGTGCCGTCAACAAGCTCCCCGTCATCACATCTATCTATCTATCCATCCGTATGTACAACATAACGGGTGCCGTCAACAAGCTCCCCGTCATCACATCTAGCTAATCCATCCGTATTTACTACATAACGGGTGCCGTCAACAAGCTCCCCGTCATCACATCTAGCTAATCCATCCGTATTTACTACATAACGGGTGCCGCGAACAAGCTCCCCGTCATCAAATCTAGCTAATACATCCGTATTTACTATCTAACGGGTGCTGTCTTATATCAGAATATCTTTACATAAACAATAGAATCTTTGTTGTTGATATCAGAAAATCGAATTCGTAATTATATCAATAATTCGACTTTTCATAAAATTACCTTCGGATTTTTATACCAATAATCCAATTAATCATGTATTTTTTTAAATCATCAACTCGAATTATGATAAATGACTTCGTTATATCAAGACATACTAAACTAGAAAATGTGTCCATGGGACAAATGCCCCGCTAAAGGGTCATCGGTTGCTTAAAAAATGAAGTAACAAAATGTTAAGTGTAATATTAAAAAGTAAGTTATATTCTGCTTATGTAGATACATGTGCATGTTTTATTTGTGCTTTAAAAAGCTTAATTACTGTAATTTGTTTTCCCTGTGTGCAATGTAATAACGGGTATAACTGGAATCGTGTGTTTTCTCATTGTTAATTTTTTAATTTTAAATCATTTTTTTCTCACCGTGTGCAACAAAACTGGAATCAAGCATTTTTCATGGCTTGTCATAAGAATGGAATCAATTAATAAATAAGAAGCGTAACAAACATATATATTATAGGGGAGGGTGATGGGGGTGGGGGGGGGGGGGGGGGGGGGGGGGTGATGGGGGTGGGGGGGTGGGGGGGGTGGGGGGGGGTAAAGAATACACCAACATTCTCCCTCAACCCACCTACCCTCACCTACCCACACAAAAAATGAAGCAGCTAGTTGTAAAAACTGATAAACAAAACAACACAGAAATATGTAAAACAAAAAAAGTTTCGGGTGGTGGGGTGGGTGGAGTGAGCAGGCACACAATAGCTATAGGTGTAAGAACTGATAAAATTAAAGAAAAAAACATGTTTCTGGTGTTGGGCTGGGGATGTGGTAGATGGGGTCCTGTGTTGGGATGGGGATGTGGTAGATGGGGTCGTGTGGTGGGCGGGGGCGGAGGGGAGTTGGGGGTGGGGGTGGGGTGGAAGAGGTCCTACCCAAAATAATTGAGCTAAGAATAAGAAGAGTAACACATATGGTCAGTAAAACAGATTGGATGATAATGTAAACCAAAATTATTAAATTATAGAATATTTCATAGGCTTTGATAAGGTGGGCTCTACGGGCACCCAGGGACCTCATGAAAGTAGGTCAAGGTCATTCATATCGACCTACCTTTCATCGAAACATTCTGCCGTCACGTAGTTATAAACATTTGTACATTTTGAAAGCTGTAAGGCATCTGGTGTTGAAGAAATGGACATAACACAACAATTGAATGTATCAAACTTGAATGCAAAACTTTAATATAAATTAACAAATTGCCAAAAGTAGGTCAAGGTCATTCATATCGACCTACCTTTCATCGAAACATTCCGCCGTCACGTAGTTATAAACATTTGTACATTTTGAAAGCTGTAAGGCATCTGGTGTTGAAGAAACGGACATAACACAACAATTGAATGTATCAAACTTGAATGCAAAACTTTAATGTAAATTAACAAAGTGCCAAAAGTAGGTCAAGGTAATTCATGTTGACCTACTTTTCAATGAAACATTCCACCGTCATGTAGTTATAAACATTTTGTACATTTTGAAAACTGTAAGCATCTGGTGTTGAAGAAATGGACTTAACAAAAAACTGAATGTATCAAACTTGAATGTAAAACTTGTAAATTAGCAAAGTGTAAAAAGTAGGCCAAGGTCATTTATATTGACCAGATTTGGGTACGAACATATTGCTGCCATATAGATGTAAGTGTGTATGAAGTTTGAAAACTGGGCTTTTGGTATCTGAGAAATTGACTTGAAGGTGAATGGCCACCCTTTTTGCAGTATTATCAATTAACAAATTTAACTCTTAAACATCATGTGAACATTTCTTGATAGTCCCGGAGAGAAACATGTATTTGAAACTGCTACTTAGTTGTATGTAAAAAGAAGTATTATTTGCACGACGTAGATACTACTTTTACCACTGCGTGACTGCACGGGGAAATGAGGTAAATCTGAATTGTATAGCTTCACAACTATTGCCAGATAATTGATCAATACATTTACCTGTGGATTAATTTACATGTTCAAAGTTTTCTACGTCATCTAATAATAGATGATCTTACATGAGTACTCATTCATTATTGAATTTATTAAACGAGTTGGCAGAATGTATAAAACGATGCTCTTGCCGAGCATTATATCATTTTGGCTAACGAGTTTAATAATTAAATTCAATAATGACTGAGAACGAATTGTTACCCAGCTATAATTAATAGCGTATTATGTGCATGTGCTTTTCCTGTTTCAGTTCTTTAATGTTGCATTTTCATTTACATATACATACATATATAGTCGTAAGAATTTGATTTGTGTTAATTGTAGTTTGCAGTTATCTATGTTTAAGGTTTTATTTGCAAATATGCAGCGGTAATTAATATTAAGACTCAGTGCTCCTTACAAATAGTTTAACTCTGAACGGTCATTCTCTGAGTTTCTCACCAGGCTTATATATCAAGTGGTCAGCCAAAAAGTGATATTAATAGAAAAATATGTATACTTTAAGAACTTCAAGGTAACCACACATTAATCAATTGACCATTCCCTGTCTGAATACAGGAAGCTGCCGAACCCCCTGGTAGCTCTCTGAGAATTTCTACGGACCTAATCAATCAAAGTAAATTTAGTTCCGCCGAAATATACTGGTCAGTATTTAAATATATGCAAGGGTTACAGGTCAGCAAATAGCCTGGACAGATTTTCATTGGTCAAAATGTCCACTTCACAATGACAACCACTCTGAGAAATAATCACATAAAATGGCATGTAGCTACCTAAAAATCACTTGCTCCCTTATACCTCAACGTGATACATTAAAAGAAAGTTGATCTACATTCTGAATTGATTGTTATCTCAGGTAAGAATCTTTATTATTTTAACATGAATATAAATGCATTGTTTCATGTGCAATTCAGGCTTGTGCGTTTGTCATAACCAAAATGAAGTATTCAACTTCGGTTCAATAAGTCTAAGAATAAATACTAGAAATAAACGTATTGCAAGTTTAACTTAAGGTCACGGTCATTGTCCGTATTACTTCTCAGTTTCAATAATATTGTTTATCCACATCTGTATGTAATGTTAATCGATGCAGGCATATAACAAGTAACAAGTTGGTGAACAACCTATGTTCTGACTGATACGTACATACAGACATACTTGTATTCTAAGGGATTGATTCATAAATATATTGTACATGTAAACATTGTTCTTTTATTAATGCGATTTGTGTATTCATGTTTACATGATAGAGTCAGGAACTATAATATTTGTTAACCTAAGTATTTAACGAGTTTACTTTATTCGCATACACTTACTTTTAGTATTCTGAGCAAATTAAGACTAACATAATTGTATGTGTATATTTAAGAGTACATACTATTATGCACATGTTAACCCTTATTGTATTGTAACAATAAGACTTTCTCCCTTATACCTCAACGTGATACATTAAAAGAAAGTTGATCTACATTCTGAATTGATCGTTTCTCAGGCCCCACAGAAGTGACCACCCCGAGTACCTAAGCCAAGCGAGTATACCCCAAACATTAATGTGGTCACAGAATGT